>OY748287.1:153865-258494 GCA_963556515.1 Nudaria mundana | reverse complement strand
CGAATTTGATATAACAGCATAAAAAAAAAATCGAAAAAATTAACCGTATTGAAATGTTACGTACTTTAATGAGCCAATACTAAACTTAAATGACATTGTTAGTCTCTATTACGGAATATGTTTATATAAATTAGTTCAGCAAAAATCCCGTGCTGTCGCTTACCAAAAACTTCATAGAAATTATTTACAGCAATAACCCGGTAAACGCAACTTCCCAAAATAATATAAAATATTGTTTTGTTGTAAACATGTATAACAGATTTTTTGCCGAAATATTTTTGTTTCTAAATTCCCAACAATAAATGCGTGTATCGTGATATCTCTGTAAATATTATTAGGAAATGTCTGAAAAAAATACTAAGGTATATTCCAGTCCAGGGATTCCGAATTTGATATAACAGCATAAAGCCCATAATAGCACATTATCGAGTTTTTGGCTGGGGGGGTCGATATATTTCGAGAAGTATGTAATGAATACAGCCCAATTTAATTAATTATGAATTTTAAACGTCAAATAGAGCTTAAAATTCAAATTACTGAGTTCACAAAAGATGGAGTGGAGCACAAAGGTGGAGCCAATATTGACTTTTCATTTTCGTTTGAGAATAAAATGAATGAGTTCGTTGAACCAACGCGGCAACGTCAAGATAGAGCTGCCGTTGTTCCAACGCCTTTCCAGCGTGCAAATTAAAATAAACTACTAGAGAACGAATTAAATGCAAATTAATTGTGATATTATAATACCTAGATACCTACTTTAAGTAAAATGTCTATTTCCGTTAGTTTATTTTACTGTCGCAAGTTCGTAGAAGTAATCACAGATTGTAGTTGAGTATAATCAATATCAATAACAATAAAAAAACTTTCTTTTCAAAATTAAAAATAATTAACCTCTTATCGACCATACTACAAAATAATTTTTATAAGTGCCTGTATCACAAATGTTAATAATCATTTTTGAATTTGGTAAAGAGACCATTTTATATGAATATTGTTGTGTTGATTGTTTAAAATGTTGGCTTCGTTGATTATTATTATAAAAATATTGTTGTTATGTTCAAATTAAAAAGGATCTACTTATATGGAGACATTTATGACACACAGTTGATATCGCGTCATACACAATAAAAACTGATTATTCTATACTAAGCAGTTTGATTTGTAAGTTCAATCCCTTTCATAGATGCATCCAGTTAGTATTTCAGAAATTACGAGGCGTACATATCCCCTTTTCTCCCCTTACCGGGGACGATGGCACTTGATTTGTGTCATCTGGCCCGGTAAACATATCACCGGGTCAGATAAAACGTTTTTGTTCCATCTGGCCCGACGCCGGGCCAAGTCACCGGGCCAGATGGGTTACAGTCAGTCATTCTTTATGAGGTCACTTACCACATCGTTTCATCAAATAGAAATTTGTAATAATCATTCATTATCTTATGCAATTATGAGAAAAGATATACATTAACGAAGCCATTAATCTTTTAATATAACGACGCAAAAATACTAGGTTGCTGAAAGAACATTATTATAAAGCCGAGGCAACTATGAATAATTTAGGTTAAGTTCGCCAGCCAAGTAAGTGTTATTAAGAGTTGACAGCGGCACTAAAGGGTCGTGTCACCTCGCGCAGGTCCGCGGCACACGGTCATGCTGACGACGGTTGCGCCTCGCTCTTGGCAAGACGTTGACAAAGGTGGAACCACTATACAGGGTGTTACGTAAGGGTTATATCAACCCAAAGACACCCCCATCAGCTGGTCGACCAGAACCCGTTTCGATATGTGTCGACCGCCAAACAAGAAAAAAAAAACATCCATAAAAAAAACATTTATTTATTTATTTATTAATTTATGTACACACATAACGGTATAAGAGCGAGAAGAATACAATACAGAAATATCATTGGTACAAGGGCACCACTTATTTCAAACGAAATCTCTTCCAGTAGGCCAGGGGAGGGAAATGCTAGGTAGAATAAAGTTAATATTTGCGTAGATCGGTTGAAATACATTATTACCGAATAAAACACCGTCGGTGAGCGACCACGCCTCCCACGCCGCCCAGCATAGTCTATTAGTAAGTACGTCAAGCACTAGTGTTGGGACACGTTTGTTTTGATTTCAAATAACGCATATAACTTTTTTTATCATGAACTTTTTTTTTCTTGTTTCGCGGTCGAAACATATCAAAAGGCATTCTGGGCGATCAGCTAATGGGGTGTCTTCAGGTTGATATAACCCTTATGTAACATTCTGTATATTAAGTCATCCACCCACTAAACTACTGCTAGTTATATACAAATCGTTTATTCATGTTACTATATGTATATGTACCTACAGATGAAAGAATATTATTATACTAAGTACAGATGCTAATATCCCATACTCTAGCGCTGTTATGACGAAGACTCATCAAGTCATCATCATCCACTAAGTCTTCTCCAATACTCAACACTCAATACATTTATTGCTTCCATAATGTGGTACAGATTTTACAATAGTTAAAGCACAATCTTTGTCTGGAGAGAGGACGAATTTTTCTTGCTAGCTGATATAATTTATTTATTTAGGTTTATATTATTTATTATTTTCACATAACTTTGTTTAACGAATCATTTAACGAATAAGCAAATCAGAATTCGGTAGAAGGGTGGGTGTTGAACTGGTGGGTGATTTATACAAAATCTAATATCGAAAATAAAAATGTAAATCAGAGAAGTTGCTGTAGGACGTTTTCATTTCATTTCGAGCTCCGAGTCGGAGTTGTGAGCGGCCGCTGCCAGTGTACATCTGCCATCTCGCAATCTTTAGTTTAGTCTACTACGAGTACGATGAGAGCATTTCTTTTGAGCATGGTGATACTCGTAGAAAATCGTACTTGTGTAACATCGATAGATGAATATTACCTCTTTTCTCACTAACGAAGCCATGTTTTGATATTATTGAATTATCACTTTACTTAAGTAACTAAAATATTATTATAAGTGTTCGGTAGGAAGAGTATCACGGCAGGTAGGTACTTGTAATAATGTAATGTAGCTCATAAAATATGTAGATACACTAATAAAAGCCAAAAAGATCCATGAGCTGTTCAACCCGCCTGTCTAGGGCTGCCACTTACTAAGCCTTTTTCCAACCCAGTTGGGGTCGGTTTTCGAGCTTCAGTGCACTGCAATCACAGATAACCATCCATTTTCTAAATAAGTCGTTTTAACCAAGCTAGGCGGCCGCCCTACTTTATCTAAAGTACGATAAATAACATTTAAAGCGGCTCATTGTTCCCTCCTGAGTACCTCCACAGAGTTGAGTCTGTTCCCCACTGTGTCCCACTCTTAGGTACCACATGCCAAAGTCACACAATAATCATTATATTTTCGTAATCGGGCCAGTAGAGGAATTCACTATCACATACATTGTTTTCGACAAACATCAAGTTGCTGTTCTCTTTTATCTAATAATAAAACAATAAAACATTTTGTGTAAAGTCACACTTGTCACCGACAGATCGCAGTTCGTGAAGTACAACATCAATAGATACAATTGTTAATGTTGGCTGTATTATCTAGAATGTCTACAATGTGAACCACATAGTTGTGTTCACAAAAACTAATAATTATTTTTACAACAAAAGACATAGAAGGTAGTACATACTTATGTAGGTAGGCATCCTAGCATCCTGCTAATCCTAGCCAAGTTAAATCCTCGACCCAGAAGTGGTCTGTTGCATTAACACTTGTCAACAAATGTTTTTAAAATCAATATATTAAGTGGATAACTTGAAAACTCTAATATTAAACCTCCCAAGTATCTTCATAATTTGATTATGAAGTTAGTATGCTTGAAACTCGTCACCCGTGCCGCCCACGCGGCGCACAGCCTGCGAGCGCCAGTCGCCAGTCGCCGCAGGTGTCTACGTACTAAAAAACGAGACTTGGGAGATTGCTGGAGTGCGATTTAGATTAAACTTCTTAATTAGGTTTTAAAATTGCTCTATCACCTTGTAAAAATTTTAAATAGGTGCTAAGAAAATTATTATGAGTAAGTAGCATTTTACAAAGAAAAAAGACTTTATACGTTCCAAATTTATAACTGTATAATATTACGTGCACCTGTCACATACAATGGACGACAATGGTTATTCACCAACTGGACACGAGAGTCTGGACACACGGGGGTTCAGTTGGTATCTACATCTAATTATCAAGAAAGTGTAATAAAACGTTCTTCATGAAACACGTGACAAAATATTTCTGAATTACTGCAACGTAACCGTGTTTCCGTTACAGAAGGCCACAGCCTCCCGCTCCTTAACCTTAATTAAGAACGAAATTCCTTCACGCTACATTAACCTTTTATGAAAATTTCACTAAGCAACTCAATGATGCTTCGCTTACAAAGCAAATCTTTTGATTTTACAATTAAATTTGTCCTGTAAAAGGAGTCTATAATTTACTCGTAGTTATCAGGAAGGAATATTAATAAATCAAGATTGTGATAGTTTTTGATCACAATTCACAACGCTACAATGAAATGAATTTATTTAAGGTAGGTCTAGTCTAATATACGCTGAAAAACGTCTTTCATCCATCTGTTTGATGGATGCAAAGTATTCTACATAAAATTGACTATATTAGAAAACAAATAGCAAGTGATTTGTTAAAAAAAAATACTGACCTGGTAGACTATGATTAATAAAAAAATTAAAAATTACTTTTTATTCGCACCCATGTGTTTAACGAATAAATTTAATACCAACCGAAAGTATGAAGCCTCTAGAATACAGAACGTTGTCTATCGTTTTCCTGGCATAACTACTGGGCAGGCAAGTTTAAACACGATTTTGAATTCAAGTGTAACTTTTCATTTTTGATAAACTGGTTTATTTTTATTTTTAGGAACGATTTTGTTTCGGAATTCGCTGGCGGTGGTCATAGGCAAACTAATAATTGTTTTGCGTGTTATCCAGTACCTTGCGTTGACCGCCATCTTGAATTTAAGGGTTAATTTTTGTTTGTTGAATAAAGGCTTTGTCAAACAGCACGCGTTATTATGGCGCGTCAGGGCGCTAATCTAACGCGACATATGACGCCGAGCTGTGTTGTACTGCGATGGCGATGTACGGCCAAACAGAGCGCCAGCGCTAGCATTACGCAGCGCTCTGTCGCGGCGTTAGGACGCTTTAACGTCTGGCGTTGTAATTTTTTACAGATTTTATTTTAGCGGCGGCGTGAATGTATGTTAATTAATGCATAATATCCGAAAATTTGATAGAATTAGTTAGAAAATACCCATGATAAATAAATACGATGATATTCTCTTAAATCGTTCCTCTTTTTATTGATGTCGGGCACCCATACTCTTTTTCTCTGTGACCGTGATAGAGCATATAAAGTTAATAATTCTTCCTCATTAGAATCACTCGACATCTCAAATACCGAACAAAATTTTCACACTCCGCTATCGATCTGTAGTGCTCTGGCGAATGGTATGTCGCGTAGGAGCGTCCGTCGGGCTAATCTTTTGGTGTGACATGACAATAGCTTACGCGGCGCTAATAACGCCTTCTGTTTGGCAAAGCCTTAACTCGTTTATTTTTATTTTACTTAGTATGTTCCTTTTAGGATTAATAAGAATAGTTTCTTGGTCAAGAGTCAATATGTTGTTTATACTCGTAGTTGTACCGTATAATACCTACGTACCTGCATAATATTATATTAAATACACAGAACTATTGGAATATAAACGTCTAAAATAAGTAGATATCCTTTCACGGTTGCAGTTTTCCAGAGCATGTCTTGCCGCCGCGCCGCCGCCGCCGCCGCCGCGCCCGTTCTCGCCCCGTGTTCGGGAAGGATGCGAGCACGGAGCTTGTGTCACAGACTATACTTTATTATCTTTGTAAACTTGTTGTGTGACAACCCTGTCGCCACCACAAGCACGCGCTGCTAGATAATATAGTTTCCTTACTGTCAACATTTCGTCTTAATTTTCTTAATATTTATAAATAATATTTTGGACATTCTCACACAACGTCATCTAGCTTAAACTAAGCTATAAGCTTGGGGTATGGGATCTAGATAACTGATAAACATTTTATTTATTAAGCTATTGCATAGCTTCTATCGCGGGCCTTGAGCGTGGAGACCGAATCCAGAAATTTCGTAACGAAAATAACCTAACACCTAACACAAAAAAAACGGCTGACAGGCTGTCTTTCATATTGTTTTATATTGTAATTTTTTTTTTTTGGTGCAAATTTTATAATAATATTTTTTTTATTTCGTTTATTCCTTTACATTCTTATTTTATACATTTTTAAATACATTTATTAAAAAAACAAATACATTTAAAAATATAAAAAATAGTGACCCACCAGTAGCGGAGTAGGACCCAAACTACCGGCGATATCGACGAGCACTGCCCGACGCTGGGTCCGATCAACCAACACGATATCGGGCATATTGGCAACAATAGTCCTGTCCGTGATGATTGATCGGTCCCCCCAAAGAGGTCCCCAAAACGCAGCCAGTTCACCGAAGCGAGCAGGTCTACGTCGGGTCCTGTTAAGACCCGGTAGAACCGCCCGTGTAGCTCCTTACTCTTCCATACCTCCCTACGGTCTTCAGTACCTAGCACCTTTGGTTTACGCCAGTTCTCGTTAGCCAAGGAAAGAGGTGTCAGGCCCTTGTCAACCATCACGACATCGCAATGAATGTCACACCCGTTCTGTAGAAAGTAATCTTTCAGACTGCACACTTCACGGTTGTGGAGGTTCTTGGCATTCAAAAAGCCTCGACCCCCCCACTTCCGCGGAATGTACAGTCTCATGACAGAAGACCGTGGGTGTAACATTCGATGCGATGTCAGTTGTTGACGGACTCGCCTATCCAGTGCGTCTAGTTCCGTTTGAGTCCACCTAAGTATGCCAAAGGAGTATAACAATAAAGGTATCACCCAACCGTTGAAAGCCCGCATTTTGTTACCATCGGACAAAGAACTGTTAAGAACTTTTGTCAGGCGGCCAAAAAATGTTCTTTCACCGATTTCTTGATATCCTCTACCGCTATACCCAATGACTCTGACATAGGTATTTGTATGTTTCGGTCTCGGAGAGACATCTGAAAGTTATTATCTCAGAAAGTTGTAAATTCGGTGAATTTACAACCTTCCCCCGTTGTACATACATGCATAACCGCACACTTATCAACGCCGAACTCCATCTTAATGGCATTACTAAAAACTTCCGTAGTTTATTACTATTATTATTTCCTTTATTTAACTTAATTACATATTTAATACATTTTTAAATAAATCTATAAAAAAATACAAATATATTTAAAAATATAAAAAATAGTGACCCACCGGCATCGGGTACAAGGACCAAGCTACCGGTGGTTAGGGCTCCAGAGAGAGGAATTTCCTCACGATGCGTGCCGTATCGAGCAACACTGCCTTCTGCATCAGGCCCTTAATCCAACCGTCTAACGAGAGCCTCTGTAGGTGTTGGTCGAGGCTCTTAGCGACCAGTTCATGCACGGAAACGACTATCGGTATAATAACAGCTGAGCTTACATGCCACATGTCGACAATCTCATGGGCCAAATCCAAGTACTTTACTTGTTTGTCTTTTTCGGCTTTCACGAGATTGCCGTCATGCGGAATAGTAATATCAACTGTTATTGCACGGCGCTCTAACCGATCTTCTACCACTATATCAGGCCTATTTGCAACAATAGTCCTGTCCGTGATAATAGATCGGTCCCAGTACAATGTGATATGATCATTTTGGAGAACTGGGTCGGGCACATACTTGTAATACGGTACTTCTGAATCCACGAGTTTGTATTTCAGAGCAAGTTGTTGATGGACAATCCTAGCTACTTGGTTATGCCTATGCATAGACCAACGCGGTCGTCGTATACGACGGGACAAGGCATTATGCATTTTCCCGATACATAAAAGTCTAGCATGTTTGGTGCGACACGCACACATTCTCAGACGCTCAAACCCAATCGGGTGCCACTACGAAACTCACACATGACAATAAGAATAACACATTAACATTTTCACAAACACATACATATACATTTATTATATATTATTATTTACATATTACATGGGGACCAGTGGGGGCGAAACGGAGTCTAGTGTGGGTGGTGTGGGTCGATTCGCCGGCCAGGGAGACCCTTAGCAACGGCGTTGCCGCGGCCGCCCGCAACACAGTCATGGGGCCCGCCTGGGGCCAACCACCCCAGGAGGCTGCCCCACATGTTGCGCATAATCCTGATGTGGGATCGCCGCTCCGGGTGGTAACCGGTGTAGGGTAGCGGCGGCCTTGCATCAGGGGGGTTTGGGAGCCCTTCCGTCCGGCGGGTCGGCTCCGACCTAACCACACGGTTCTAGACAAAGCTAGCCCCTGCGCTTTGTCACTTACTGCTGCACCAAATGTCGCCCTGTCTTCACGCTTCTTCTTCAAAATCTACAATGGCAGTGCAACAAAAAAGAAATAAACGTTACACAGCGGCCCTAGGAAACCCCACAACTTCACATTTCGAGGTGGAGTTCACTAACGTCCGTGGACTCCATGCGAACCTCGATACCGTCCACCACCACCTTGAGACGGCACGGCCCGCTGTGATGTTCCTCACGGAGACACAAATACGCCGCCCTGACGACACGTCTTACCTGTGTTACCCCGGCTATGTCATCGAGGAACAATTTCGAGACAAAGCCGGGGTGTGCGTGTTCGTTAGGGCGGATGTTTGCTGCCGCCGGTTGCGCTGCCTAGAGAACCCATCCAATTCCGTCCTTTGGCTGCACGTAGACCATGGCTCTATGAGCCAGATCTACGTGTGCGTCTACCGATCCCACACAGGGGATTCTGAGACAACAAAGCTCTTCCAGTACCTCAGCGAGACGGCTGATGAAGCGCAGGTGCGGTTCCCGAACGCTGACCTAGTGTTTCTGGGGGACTTCAATGGCCATCACATTGAATGGCTGGGGTCCCTCAAGACTGATCATGCGGGTAGAGCCGCCCATGCGTTCGCTCTCTCCCACGGTCTGACCCAGATGGTATGCGGGATCACCCGGATACCAGACAGGTCAGATCACGCGCCCGCTCTGCTGGATCTACTGCTGACGAGTCGCCCAGCCCAGTACAGTGTTTCGGTAGGAGCCCCACTGGGTAGTTCCGACCACTGTGTTGTTCACGCTGGCATGAAGGTGTCACCTCCTGCACGTCCTGTGCAAACGTCACGACGACTATGGCACTACTCGTCAGCGGATTGGGACGGTCTACGCGATTATTTTGCGTCCGTCCCCTGGAGCCAGCGCTGCTTTGTAGGAAAGGCTCCTTCGGATAGTGCTTCTGCTATTGCTGGCGAGATCAGTTTAGGGATGGATTATTACATCCCTTTCACTGATGTCGCCAGTATCCGCAGAGCCCGTCCCTGGTTCGGGCGAGATTGTGCCAAAGCTGTTCGACAAAAACAGTCGGCATATCGCGCCTGGATCAGGGCCCGGGCTGTGCGCGACCCAAACGTGGGCCACCTCAAAGCAGCGTACAACCGGGCCACAAAGTCGAGTAAGAGGGCCTTTAAGAGAGCGGATGCCCAGCGCGTCGCGCGGCTTGGTCAGGAGCTCACTTCCCATCCCACGGGCAGCCGTGGATTCTGGCAACTGGCCAAAGCCGTGCAATCTAACTTTTGTCAGCCCTCGCTGCCACCGCTGCGTTACCCAGATGGAACACTGGCTCACAAAGCCCAAGAGAAAGCGGATATGCTCGCAGACCTCTTTGCGGCTAATTCCCGGGTCGACGACCGTGGCCTGCAGCCCTCCGCCATCGCCAACTGTGGCCACACAATGCCTGATATTGTTATCAGGCAATGTGATGTACGGGCAGTGCTGCGGTCACTCGACACGCGGAAAGCCAGTGGCCCTGACGGCATTCCGGCGGTGGTGCTACGAAAATGTGCAGCTGAGTTGTCTCCAGTATTAACGCGTCTGTACCGCCTGTCATACTCTTCAGGGCTCGTGCCGGAGGTCTGGAAGGAGGCGAACGTACAACCGATCCCCAAGAAAGGGGATCGGTCCGATCCAGGCAACTATCGACCCATAGCTGTCACCTCAGTCATTTGCAAGGTTCTTGAGCTCCTTATAAATAAGCAGCTCATGCAATTCCTAGAGGATCACTCGCTAATCAATGATCGACAATACGGCTTCAGGCCAAAGCGATCAACGGGTGATCTTCTGGCATTCGTAACGCATGTCTGGGGTGGGGCTATGGAAAGGCACGGCGAGTCCTTGGCTATTAGCCTGGACATCGCCAAAGCCTTCGATAGGGTCTGGCATGCTTCGCTCCTTTCCAAGCTTCCGGCATATGGTCTACCTCCTCAACTGTGCAGCTGGATTGCCAGCTTTTTAAACGAGCGCCGAGTGCGGGTCCTCTGCGATGGCCAGGCTTCTCGCTTCTTGCAAGTGAATGCCGGGGTACCGCAGGGGTCCGTACTATCACCAACTCTCTTTCTTCTGCATATCAATGATATGCTATCCCTCGGGAACATTCATTGCTATGCAGATGACAGCACACTGCACGGGAGTTACTCGGTTCGTCCGACGGCGGGGCGATCTGAGATTGAGGAGGAGAGACGACGACTCGTGGCTGATCTCGACCGTAACCTCGACAGTATCTCTCAATGGGGTACCGAGAACCTGGTCGAGTTCAATGCCCGCAAAACACAGGCGTGTGCATTTACTGCGAAGAAATCCCCTTTCCTTCCCCTACCCTCTCTTCAGAATGCATTATTACCAATGAAGGACAACCTTGATATCCTTGGCATAGACGTTCGTCGAGAGCTCAATAATAAAAACTACATCGAAAAATGTATAGGGCTAGCTTCGCGGAAACTAGGAATACTGAATAAGGTAAAGAGATTCTTTACACCGGACCAGAGGTGTCTGCTGTACAAGACGCAGATTAGACCCTGCGTCGAATACTGCTCTCACCTCTGGGACGGCTCCGCGAAGTATCTGCTGGACGCTCTCGACGCTATGCAGCGACGGGCTATCCGTATTATTGGTTGTCCGGAGGTAACGGGAAGCCTTGAGCCGCTAGCTCAGCGCCGAACAATAGCTTCCTTGGCCGCATTCTACCGTATTTACCACGGCGAGTGTTCTGAAGAGCTCTTCAATCTGATCCCACCCTCTTCCTTCCGATCCCGAACGACTCGTGCCGGGCAGAGATGCCACCCCCACACAGTGGATAGCATGTTCGCGAGAACCGAACGTTTTAAACGTTCGTTTCTCTGCCGAACGATAGTGGCCTGGAACGCCCTGCCTGTGCACGTGTTTCCTCCCACATATAATCCTGGGTTCTTTAAGCGGAGCGTGAAGAGGCACATCAGTAGGTCGTCAAGTTGAGGGCCACTCTCAATAGTAATGTGTGCTGTGAGAGTGGCCCACAATCGCTAGACGTCGTCACGACTTACCACCAGGCGGGCGGCGTCAATTTGGCGAACCAAATATAAAAAAAAAAAAAAAAAAAAAAGAAAAAAAAAAAAATTATGGATATGGTTATTAGCCAACAGGTACGCCGTAATCGCAAGGATCTGGCGACATGCTGGATAATAATAATAATAATAATTGAGCGACGGACAACTGCCCGATGCTCGCGCCATGAATCAATTTTGGCGTGACATATGGTCGATGCCCGTCGAACATTCGGAGGGTGATTGGATCCGTGTTGTCGAGCGTGAATGCGATAACATCGAGCCCATGGAGTCTATTACAATAAACTCCGAAGACGTTAGTTGCGCAATACGTACGGCACAGAACTGGAAAAGTCCTGGGCCGGACGGATTGCACAACTTTTGGATCAAGTGGGTTCGAAGCTCGCATGAACGCTTGGCAACACAGTATCAAGAAGCCCTCGAGTCTGGTTCCTTACCCGCTTTTATGACCACTGGCATCACCTTCCTGCTCCATAAATCAGATAGTACCACGGAACCTAAAAACTATAGACCTATCACTTGCTTACCTACTATCTACAAGCTCCTTACATCTATTCTGAGAACTAAAATAAATTCACATATAATGTCAAATAACAGCTTAGATAGTGCTCAGAATGGATGTAGGGCTGGGTCACGTGGTACTAAGGAGCTACTCCTTATTGACATGACCATTAGCCAACAAGTTAGGCGGAGTAGGGGCGCCCTCTCTACTGCCTGGATTGACTACAAGAAGGCCTATGATTCGGTGCCTCATTCATGGCTGGGGAGGATTTTAGAGTTGTATAAAATTAATCCGACTCTTAAATCCTTCTTAGTCTCATGTATGGGGCAGTGGACCACAGTACTTCGTCAACCAGGTAGTGGTGAGTGCGCTTCTGGTCCGCATGACTTGATAAGGATTGAGCGTGGTATATTCCAGGGCGACAGTTTGAGTCCATTGTGGTTCTGTTTAGCACTGAATCCACTTAGCACATTGCTGAAGGATTCAGGGCTAGGCTATCGGTTTCGTAGAGGAGGTGAGGTTATTTCTCACCTGATGTATATGGATGACCTCAAACTGTTCACACTGAAGCACCAAGATTTAGTGACATTACTAAAAACTACGGAAGTTTTTAGTAATGCCATTAAGATGGAGTTCGGTGTTGATAAGTGTGCGATTATGCATGTACAGCGGGGGAAGGTTGTAAATTCACCGAATTTACAACTTTCTGAGATAATAACTCTCAGATCTCTCTCCGAGACCGAAACATACAGATACCTAGGTATGTCAGAGTCATTGGGTATAGCGGTAGAGGACATTAAGAAATCGGTGAAAGAACGTTTTTTTGGCCGCCTGACAAAAGTTCTTAACAGTTTTTTGTCCGGCGGTAACAAAATACGGGCTTTCAACGGTTGGGTAATGCCTTTATTGCTGTACTCCTTTGGCATACTTAGGTGGACTCAAACGGAACTAGACGCCCTGGATAGGCGAGTCCGTCAACAACTGACATTGCATCGAATGTTACACCCACGATCTTCTGTCATGAGACTGTACATTCCACGGAAGTTGGGGGGTCGAGGATTTTTAAATGCCAAGAACCTCCATAACCGTGAAGTGTGCAGTCTGAGGAATTACTTCCTACAGAATGGGTGTGGCATTCATTGCGATGTTGTGATGGTTGACAAGGGCCTGACACCTCTTTCCTTGGCTAACGAGAACTGGCGTAAACCAAAGGTGTTAAGTACTGAAGACCGTAAGGACGTATGGAAGAGCAAGGAGCTACACGGGCGGTTCTACCGAGTCTTAAGAGGACCCGATGTAGACCTGCCTGCATCGGTGAACTGGCTACGTTTCGGTGACCTCTTTGGGGAAACTGAAGGTTTTGCCTGTGCAATTGCAGATGAAGTTATTAAGACGAACAACTATCGGAAATACATCATGAAGGACGGTACGGTCGACATTTGTCGAGCATGCCACCGTCCTGGTGAATCACTTCGCCACATCATTTCCGGTTGTTCGTATCTTGCTAACAGCGAGTACTTGCATAGGCACAATCAAGTAGCCAGGATCATCCATCAGCAACTTGCTCTTCAATACGGCCTTATTGAGTTCGAGGTACCATATTATAAGTACACACCAATGCCAGTTCTCGAGAATGGTCGTGCGTTGCTCTACTGGGACCGATCAATCATCACGGACAGGACTATTGTTGCCAATAGGCCTTATATCGTGTTGGTTGATCGGACCCAGCGTCGGGCAGTGCTCGTCGATATCGCCGTCCCGCATGACGAGAATCTCGTGAAGGCAGAGAAGGACAAACTTAGCAAGTACCTTGATCTGTCCTTCGAGATAACCGCCATGTGGGACGTAGACTCGACGATCATTGTGCCGATGGTCATTTCGGCTAACGGATTAATAGCGAAGAGTCTTGACCAACATCTCAAGAGACTCTCGTTAGATTGTTGGATCAAGAGTCAGATTCAGAAGGTTGTTATCCTCGACACGTGCCGTATTGTTAGGAGGTTTCTTAGTCTGTAGCCTCCACCGCCGGTAGTTTGGGTCCTACTCCGCTACTGGTGGGTCACTATTTTTTATATTTTTAAATGTATTTGTGTTTTTTATAAATCTATTTAAAAATGTATAAAATAAGTATGTTAATGAATAAACGAAATAATAATAATAATTTTTTTTTTTATTTGCATTAAAGAGTTCGATGTTACAATTTTTTAGTGATTGAAGCCTCCTTTTAAGCAAGTAATGCCTGTATTAGGAGACTCCGCTCTTCCAAAACAAAACGTACAATTTTTTGCAATAATGCAGGAAGGTGTTTCTTATAATTATAAACCAATACAAGTGTGTTGGTTTTCTATCTAATATTACAATACAATATTACTTAATATTTATTTATTGTACATGACATATGTTCATGCGTCAAGAAGCGTTCATGTGTGTGTGTGTGTGTGTGTGTGTGTGTGTGTGTGTGTGTGTTAGTATTATGTGTGATTGTGATCTTAACGAATATGTTGTAAAAGCATCTCGGTATCTTGATACGTAAGTGATTTCACATAACTAGTTAGCATTATTCTACAGTCGTAATAGTTTTTAGAATATATGTAAATTTCTTTATTGATTTTATTATAAAGCTGTGCAGATCGTTTGCTGTATTGCTTACAGGCAAACATCGTTTTAGTTGGAGGAATGTTAACTATAATGTCTTTCCTCCTTTTAGATTTAATTTTAGTGTCATAAGAAAGAGACTTGTGTTTTTTTAGGATCAATTGTATGATGTATAGTTTCCTAACCGAGAGTAAGTTACTAACACGATACAAGTCGTCCGTTGCGTATCTAATTGTTTTGAAATACATGCACTTTATTAGAGCCCGTTGTGATCGCTCCACCCCTATAAATTTGGTTTTAGCTGCACCACCCCAGATAGGGATGCAGTATGTCAGTACAGACTGCACCAACGCGACATATATTTCGTTTAGAAGGTTTCTAGAGGCACCTCCTGAATTACTCTCGGCATTTTTGGGAATCACATATCTGAGCGTCCTGAACATCCAGCTTAGTTTACGAACTCTTTTAGAAACTTGTTCAAGGTGAGGATACCAAGACAGATTCTGGTCCACAACAATACCCAAATATTTAATGTGCGGTACTTTCAAAATTACCGAACAGCTGCAGTCCGGATTTAACTCATCGCATGAGTGAATTTTTACATTAAATTCCTCGCTAGGCTGTGTACGGTTCTGCAGAGAAAAGCAAACATAATTTGTCTTGGAAATATTTAAAGTGAGCTGATATTTCTTCAGCCAACGTGCAATTTTAGCTAGGCCTCTCTCTGCCCTAAGTCGAACATCCTGCCAGCTATCCCCAGCAAAAACTACAGCCGTATCATCGGCATACGAAAAAATTTTGGCATCCTCAACCTGTAGATTACAGAGTTCATTGACGTATATCAGGAACAATGTAGGACCCAGTACGCTTCCCTGAGGAACTCCGAAAGATACTTCAACGTCTCCACTAGTGTACTGTCCCACTCTAACTCGTTGTTTCCTGTTCGTCAGATAATCTTCAAATAATTTGAGAGGAATTCCACGTATTCCGATTGTATTCAGTCTGTCCACAAGGATGGGAACAGAGACGGTGTCAAACGCCTTTTTTAGATCTAAGAATGCAGTTAAGCACTTCTTACCACTATCAAGCTTTTCGGTAACGAGCGTAGTCAAGGCAGTAACTGCATCCTCAGTGGAAACACCACTACGAAACCCAAATTGAGATGGGGCTAACATTTTGAACTGTTGTAAGTAATTAAGTAGCCGTATGTTTAACAGTTTTTCTATTATTTTTGAAATAGCTGGTAGAACAGAGATAGACCTGTAGTTGCCAACCTCGTCCCTGTCCCCACTCTTGTAAACTGGCGTAATAATGGCTTGCTTTAGTGGATCCGGGAATATACCTTTGCTAAAACAAAGATTCGCAAGCTGGGTTATAATGGGGACAACATAATTTCTTATATATTTTAAAAAGCTCGTTGGTATATTATCCCATCCTGGCGCACTGTCAGATTTGAGACTCATCAGAATATTGTCCACTTCAATCACGTCAGTCTCGAAGAGTACAAACGAGCTGGACAGAGCAGATGGCAAGCTCTCACTCAAATCTGCCTGACGTACACTATTAGCATTAGACTGGATTTGTTGGATAGATTACAAGAAGGCCTATGACTCTGTGCCTCATTCATGGCTTAGGAGGGTGCTGGAGTTGTATAAGATTGATGCAACTCTATGTACCTTCTTAGGGACATGCATGGGGCAATGGAAGACCGTCTTGTGCTATTCAGGATGCCGACAGACTTATGGTAATGGTGGACCGATAAAGATCGAACGTGGTATATTTCAGGACGATAGTCTGAGTCCGTTATGGTTTTGTCTGGCCCTAAATCCTCTCAGCGCTTTGCTGGAGAATTCAGGTCTAGGGTACCGGTTGCGGAAAGATGGCCAGGTTTTGTCTCACCTTCTTTACATGGATGATTTAAAATTACTTGCCCCAAACAGTCACCAACTGATGGAATTACTAAAGGTAACGGAAACCTTTAGTAATTCTATGAGAATGACATTTGGCGTAGACAAATGTGCAAGCATGCATGTGAAGAAGGGTGGGATAGTGGATTCCGAAAGAATACAACTTTCGGATTCCACCCAACTTCGGTCCCTTTCGGCAACCGATACCTACTTATAAATATCTGGGTATGTCACAAGCGTTAGGCATTCCAGAGACTGACATGAAACAATTATTGAGGGAACGCTTCTTTGGCCGCCTGAAAAAAGTTCTTAAGAGTCTTTTATCGGGCGGTAACAAGGTGCGAGCCTACAATAGTTGGGTCATGCCAGTTTTAGTGTACTCGTTTGGCATACTCAGATGGACTCAGACAGAACTTGACGACCTGGATAGCAAAGTCCGTACGCTACTCACTACATACCGAATGCATCATCCGCGTTCATCTGTAATGAGGTTGTAAATACCACGGAAGTGTGAGGTCCGAGGCTTTCTTAATGCTAAGACCCTTCACTACCGTGAGGTGTGCAATCTTAGGGAATACTTCCTGCGGGTGGACGAGGATTTGCATCGTGATGTTGCTGCAGTAGACAACGGATTTACCCCGCTCGGTTTGGCTAAAGAGAACTGGCGCGAACCTATAATACTAAGTACCAATGACCGCATGGATGTATGGAAAAGTAAAGAGTTACATGGACGTTTCTATCAGGCCCTACATGGACCTGATATTGATTTAAAATCATCAGTATCCTGGCTACGATTCGGTAATCTATTTGGAGAAACCGAAGGGTTTGTCTTTGCAATTATGGACGAAGTTGTCATGACTAAAAATTACCGGAGGCATATTCTGAAGGATGGTACGGTTGACAAATGTCGGGCGTGCCACCGTCCTGGAGAGTCCCTTAGACATATTATCTCTGGTTGTTCTAGTTTGGCTAACGGCGAGTATTTGCATAGGCACACACCGCCGCCTTAGCAGGCGTTCCCCTCGCTCACATGATTATGACCTATAGGTCATAAGTTAGAAATAAAACAAATTGGCGTCTTGACAACTTACTAGACTAGATCTAGTTGCGCGGCTATTGTCATCCCCAAAAATGCCAACCTGCTCAGTTTTTTGTTGCAAAAAAAGGTCAGGCACATCTAATTTACAAAAAAATGGTATTACCTTCCATAGGTAAGTATTTTTAATCAAATAATAATACAAATTTCTTTGTTTATAATAATCAAAGTCTCATTATTTCGGATTTTTCTATCAACACGAAGTCGGTCGTTTCATACAATTCGCAAATCAGTCAAACATGTCAAACGACTGACATAGGCGTTTCCATGGCAACAAATACACAGTTATAGTGTCTGTATCGGAGTGATGTACCAAGTTAGGTATCGATAAAATACCTTGAAAATGCAAAGAGGTGCAATATAAATTACTGGTTTGAATATTATTTAAATTACGTAGGTCTGTATATTATGATCTTGATTTTAATAAAGGTTTTGATAAGTTTAATTGGTATAATATTGAGTCTTGTTGTATAATTTTTTTATTATACTTAAGAATTACATTACCTAATAAATACTTCGACGATATTTTTGTTCATTTATTTATTACTGGTTTCCGAAAGATCCGAGAGTAAGGGAATTATGGATATTGTTTTGTAACAACAGACGTTTGACAATGTTAACATCAATCTTGGATGTTGTTTACTTGTTTTATACAAAATTATATGTATCTGCCTTAGTGATAAAAAAATCAATTGGATACGTTGAATTTACCGTCCAAAACGTAAGATAGGTAGAAACTGACGTTCCACTTAATGGGCACATGTTGCAACTCATTGAATCTACGACGCGACGTTCCTAGGTCTGGTTATCGATGTCTAAACTACAGTAGAGCCTGACTGACTGAGTGACGTATTTGTAGCGAGTAATTTCAGTTCTGCTACAAATACGTCAGTCATTACATAAAATAAATAGCAAGTAAATAAAATTAGGCATTTGAGTAGCTGTATTAAAATATTTTATTATACCCGGCTTCCACAGTACAATTTGAATAACTTACAGCATTCTGCTGTGGGATAAATGTGCTGATATAAATGTCCCATTTTCGTTTTACAAAAGCGAGCCGTTAGATCTATAGTATAAACTTGGCCCAGCCACATTCTAACTGTTGTATAATATAGACCGTTTTCATTCAATTGTAAGGTACGGGTACTTGGAGACTATAGTGTTACTTAGACTTAGTTGAGTTAATTATTTCATTACTTTACTATTTTATTTTTATAAAATCGGTGTTGTACTCGTAGTGCCCTTGCTCTCATTTTATTCTTTATCGAGATGATGCTACTATATCACTAGTGTTAACGAAAGTGACGAAAGTTCATTCAAATGTTTATTTTTATGGGGCAGGTATTTATTATACATACAGTGTGTAATATTTATATGGGCAGCATGGAAAAGTCTGAAACTATAAGACATACAAATATCTGTTCTTAGTAACCATGTAATCGATTGTAGTATAAATAGAAAACTGAATTATGACATTAAGCATTATGATTTAAAAATAAACTGTATACATAGTCCACTGTATATAGCTATAGATATACCCTGTATACAGACTCTTCGATTTTATTTAGTTGTTGAGATTTATATGATGAATAGGTTTGATATAATACCTACCCTAAGTTACAAATAGCAAATAAAGTCACACTTTTATAAACAACATCCACCTTGGTATAATTTTTGAAACCTGATTTTAATAGTCGATTTTGTCAAATTTATCGATAAAATGTATCGACACTGTTACATCAATAGTGGGCGGTAACTTTTGGTAGTGTCATTATAGTGTTATGATATAAAATGTTTTTTTTTTTTTTTTCTTTATATTTGGTTCGCCAAATTGACGCCGCCCGCCTGGTGGTAAGTCGTGACGACGTCTAGCGATTGTGGGCCACTCTCACAGCACACATTACTATTGAGAGTGGCCCTCAACTTGACGACCTACTGATGTGCCTCTTCACGCTCCGCTTAAAGAACCCAGGATTATATGTGGGAGGAAACACGTGCACAGGCAGGGCGTTCCAGGCCACTATCGTTCGGCAGAGAAACGAACGTTTAAAACGTTCGGTTCTCGCGAACATGCTATCCACTGTGTGGGGGTGGCATCTCTGCCCGGCACGAGTCGTTCGGGATCGGAAGGAAGAGGGTGGGATCAGATTGAAGAGCTCTTCAGAACACTCGCCGTGGTAAATACGGTAGAATGCGGCCAAGGAAGCTATTGTTCGGCGCTGAGCTAGCGGCTCAAGGCTTCCCGTTACCTCCGGACAACCAATAATACGGATAGCCCGTCGCTGCATAGCGTCGAGAGCGTCCAGCAGATACTTCGCGGAGCCGTCCCAGAGGTGAGAGCAGTATTCGACGCAGGGTCTAATCTGCGTCTTGTACAGCAGACACCTCTGGTCCGGTGTAAAGAATCTCTTTACCTTATTCAGTATTCCTAGTTTCCGCGAAGCTAGCCCTATACATCTTTCGATGTAGTTTTTATTATTGAGCTCTCGACGAACGTCTATGCCAAGGATATCAAGGTTGTCCTTCATTGGTAATAATGCATTCTGAAGAGAGGGTAGGGGAAGGAAAGGGGATTTCTTCGCAGTAAATGCACACGCCTGTGTTTTGCGGGCATTGAACTCGACCAGGTTCTCGGTACCCCATTGAGAGACACTGTCGAGGTTACGGTCGAGATCAGCCACGAGTCGTCGTCTCTCCTCCTCAATCTCAGATCGCCCCGCCGTCGGACGAACCGAGTAACTCCCGTGCAGTGTGCTGTCATCTGCATAGCAATGAATGTTCCCGAGGGATAGCATATCATTGATATGCAGAAGAAAGAGAGTTGGTGATAGTACGGACCCCTGCGGTACCCCGGCATTCACTTGCAAGAAGCGAGAAGCCTGGCCATCGCAGAGGACCCGCACTCGGCGCTCGTTTAAAAAGCTGGCAATCCAGCTGCACAGTTGAGGAGGTAGACCATATGCCGGAAGCTTGGAAAGGAGCGAAGCATGCCAGACCCTATCGAAGGCTTTGGCGATGTCCAGGCTAATAGCCAAGGACTCGCCGTGCCTTTCCATAGCCCCACCCCAGACATGCGTTACGAATGCCAGAAGATCACCCGTTGATCGCTTTGGCCTGAAGCCGTATTGTCGATCATTGATTAGTGAGTGATCCTCTAGGAATTGCATGAGCTGCTTATTTATAAGGAGCTCAAGCACCTTGCAAATGACTGAGGTGACAGCTATGGGTCGATAGTTGCCTGGATCGGACCGATCCCCTTTCTTGGGGATCGGTTGTACGTTCGCCTCCTTCCAGACCTCCGGCACGAGCCCTGAAGAGTATGACAGGCGGTACAGACGCGTTAATACTGGAGACAACTCAGCTGCACATTTTCGTAGCACCACCGCCGGAATGCCGTCAGGGCCACTGGCTTTCCGCGTGTCGAGTGACCGCAGCACTGCCCGTACATCACATTGCCTGATAACAATATCAGGCATTGTGTGGCCACAGTTGGCGATGGCGGGGGGCTGCAGGCCACGGTCGTCGACCCGGGAATTAGCCGCAAAGAGGTCTGCGAGCATATCCGCTTTCTCTTGGGCTTTGTGAGCCAGTGTTCCATCTGGGTAACGCAGCGGTGGCAGCGAGGGCTGACAAAAGTTAGATTGCACGGCTTTGGCCAGTTGCCAGAATCCACGGCTGCCCGTGGGATGGGAAGTGAGCTCCTGACCAAGCCGCGCGACGCGCTGGGCATCCGCTCTCTTAAAGGCCCTCTTACTCGACTTTGTGGCCCGGTTGTACGCTGCTTTGAGGTGGCCCACGTTTGGGTCGCGCACAGCCCGGGCCCTGATCCAGGCGCGATATGCCGACTGTTTTTGTCGAACAGCTTTGGCACAATCTCGCCCGAACCAGGGACGGGCTCTGCGGATACTGGCGACATCAGTGAAAGGGATGTAATAATCCATCCCTAAACTGATCTCGCCAGCAATAGCAGAAGCACTATCCGAAGGAGCCTTTCCTACAAAGCAGCGCTGGCTCCAGGGGACGGACGCAAAATAATCGCGTAGACCGTCCCAATCCGCTGACGAGTAGTGCCATAGTCGTCGTGACGTTTGCACAGGACGTGCAGGAGGTGACACCTTCATGCCAGCGTGAACAACACAGTGGTCGGAACTACCCAGTGGGGCTCCTACCGAAACACTGTACTGGGCTGGGCGACTCGTCAGCAGTAGATCCAGCAGAGCGGGCGCGTGATCTGACCTGTCTGGTATCCGGGTGATCCCGCATACCATCTGGGTCAGACCGTGGGAGAGAGCGAACGCATGGGCGGCTCTACCCGCATGATCAGTCTTGAGGGACCCCAGCCATTCAATGTGATGGCCATTGAAGTCCCCCAGAAACACTAGGTCAGCGTTCGGGAACCGCACCTGCGCTTCATCAGCCGTCTCGCTGAGGTACTGGAAGAGCTTTGTTGTCTCAGAATCCCCTGTGTGGGATCGGTAGACGCACACGTAGATCTGGCTCATAGAGCCATGGTCTACGTGCAGCCAAAGGACGGAATTGGAGGGGTTCTCTAGGCAGCGCAACCGGCGGCAGCAAACATCCGCCCTAACGAACACGCACACCCCGGCTTTGTCTCGAAATTGTTCCTCGATGACATAGCCGGGGTAACACAGGTAAGACGTGTCGTCAGGGCGGCGTATTTGTGTCTCCGTGAGGAACATCACAGCGGGCCGTGCCGTCTCAAGGTGGTGGTGGACGGTATCGAGGTTCGCATGGAGTCCACGGACGTTAGTGAACTCCACCTCGAAATGTGAAGTTGTGGGGTTTCCTAGGGCCGCTGTGTAACGTTTATTTCTTTTTTGTTGCACTGCCATTGTAGATTTTGAAGAAGAAGCGTGAAGACAGGGCGACATTTGGTGCAGCAGTAAGTGACAAAGCGCAGGGGCTAGCTTTGTCTAGAACCGTGTGGTTAGGTCGGAGCCGACCCGCCGGACGGAAGGGCTCCCAAACCCCCCTGATGCAAGGCCGCCGCTACCCCACACCGGTTACCACCCGGAGCGGCGATCCCACATCAGGATTATGCGCAACATGTGGGGCAGCCTCCTGGGGTGGTTGGCCCCAGGCGGGCCCCATGACTGTGTTGCGGGCGGCCGCGGCAACGCCGTTGCTAAGGGTCTCCCTGGCCGGCGAATCGACCCACACCACCCACACTAGACTCCGTTTCGCCCCCACTGGTCCCATGCCTGCTGCACCATACATCGCCCCGGGCCCGGCGGTGAAGCTGCTGAACCCCTAACGCAACCCAGCCTGGGCTGGGTTACTTGGGGGGCTTTAGCACAGCTGCACGGTGGTACCCCCCCGGACCAACACTGTTGTACCACCTGGTACCCACGTAGGGGCCGAAGCCACTCCATAGGTACCGTAAATTAACGAGCCTCGTCCGTTTATCAGCAGGTGCGCCACTAGCAGGTGAGGTCGCTGGGGCCCTATAGATGTTGGTAGAGCCCCTTTGCACCCAAATTAGGAGCTCTTTAGTGCCACGAGCCCCACTTCAACATCCATTTTGAGAGATTGACATGATGTTGTTGTCAGTTATGTGGCGCGTTATTTTTTGTCTCAAAATAGATGTGAGAAGCTTATAGACCGTTGGTAGGCATGTAATTGGTTTATAATTTTTAGGCTCTATGGCACTACCAGATTTGAATAAGAGATGGGTTATACCAGTAGTTAGAAAATCGGGAAGCGATCCTGATTCCAAACATGATTGGAATTGAGCTGCCAATCGTCCGTGTGAACTTCGGAACCATTTTATCCAAAAATTGTGCAGTCCGTCTGGTCCTGCTGATTTCCAGTTCGGTAACAGACGGACTGCGTTGGTGACATCACTATTTATGAAATTTAATGGTTCCATAGTTTGTATCGGTTCACACAGATGATTAACATCCCGCATCCAACCATCCTCTGTGTGGCTGACAGGAGCCGACCAGATGCCACTCCAGAATGCAATGGTGGCATCATCATTTGGCCGGCGCTCGTCAATCACACTTGAATCAGATTGGTCCACACATGGTCACGTACTGCCCTTGCCCCCTTTTTATTGTTGTAACAGAATCATTGTATTTACTGGCGAATAAAAAGAGTGGCCGTGAGTTTTTCTTGCTAGGTTCTTTCCTCACAGGCTCGAATCTGGCGGTATATGTACATGTAGAAGCATTTTCTTTTTTTGACGTTCATAAGTGTTACTTTGTGACCTACATGAATAAAGATATTTTGATTTTTGATTTTGATTTTAGATCGCTCCCAATCTCTGTAGACCCATCTCTCATCGTTTTGGAACATGCAGTTTTGTGAATACCGGTCCACTCTTTTTTTATATCTTTTTATACGATTTGCCCACGCATAGACTTTTTGCTTCAGGTAGTCAATGCGCTCTGTGACCCGAAAAGCAAATTCTTGGGATCTAATATTAGTCCCCAAGAATGCCCGGTTCACAAAGCGCATCACTCTAGGGCGAGTATTGCCCTACCTGAAGCAAATAAGTTTCCCAATGAGTGCCCTGGTCTCGGCAATACGACGTTCAATCCTATACTGCCAGGCTGGTGTAACAAATTTCGGTCGAGTAGCTTTATCATTTGATAAAATCTTAATATTTGCTACTCGACAGCCCCACAGTACAGAATCGAATGTGTATCACCGCGATTTTCACTACTGTTAAAATAGTTTGACAGTAGTGAATCCAGAGCACACATTAGGGCTACATTTTTCTTATGCGTAGGCAAACGCGGTAGACGAGGTCTTTCAGTAGGTGTTACGTTTCGATATTCCCTCAGTGCACATTCCAAAGCGCTCCCTAATTGTACATTGCAATGAGTACTTACATCTGTAACCCCGGTATCCAATAAATCATCATCAGTGGGACGTTGTGTGGAAACAGTAGGAACATGTGTACCTGATGATGTAGGTATTGTGATACCAGGATTACCCTGTAAATCTGAGCGAAGCCTCTCAAGCACGGCATCATCCAACATATGACCACGTTGTATAACCCGCACTTGATCCGACAGACGTTGCGTTGATACTTTAACAGTAGGTTCGAGCTCCTGAAACAGAGACAGCATTCGTACACGATACGCAGTGAGATTAATTCCTCCCTCTGTAACCGCATAATATGCCCGCATGACGTTCTCGTTCATGGAAGAAGTCCATTGCATGCGGTGCACATTACCACCGGCAGCGGGGTCCCTAATCGAAGCCGGAGGGCGTCGGGGTCCCAAGCAGGTCGGTGGCCGGCCTCTCCCCTGCCCAAAGTTTCCGGCAAATGGGAGGGAGAGCTATGCGTCGAGTCCGGGGTTGGTAGTTGTGCAGTTTGTCTTTCTCTGGCTCTAGCTCTTGTGAGCATATTTATCCTTTACCATAATCCATCCATTTCTTGATATTGTTTGTATTTGATTAATATTTTCTTAAAGTGACATATGCCAAACATCTTTGCAATTTGGTAATTTTTCTTTATCTTGATAATATATAGTTTGTATATGTAATTTATAAATTTATTGTAAATCTTGCTATGCAATATATAATTGCTTTTTTTGATTGCACCAATGCTGTTTAACCTATACATGGATAACTGTCTGAAAGATCTGAAAGCGGGTGTGTGTGGTTTAAGAATGGATGAATTGACCATCAAGTGCCTCTTATATGCTGATGACCAGGTAATACTTGCGTCATCGGCGGAGGAGTTGCAGGTGATGGTTGATATTATGAATGAGTCTTTGAAAAGGAAGGAAATGAAAGTGAACGCAAGTAAGACGAAAGTAATGGTATTTGAACGAGAAGAAAGCATGTCGAACTGTGCGATTGTTATTGAAGGAGAAAGAGACCTTGGGACCTTTTCTTTTTCTAGTATATATTAATGATCTCCCTCACCTCATAAGAGACGACCACGAGGTAGTTTTGTTTGCTGATGACACTTCTTTAATATTTAAAGTTAAACGTGGACAGCGCGAACTTGACGATGTAAACATTGCCCTCTCTAAGATAGTCCACTGGTTTTGTGCTAATAATTTATTATTAAATGAAAATAACACTAAATGTGTAAGATTCACCTTACCTAATGTAAGACTTGTTAAAACCAGTGTTAAGGTTAGGGATGATATAATAGAATTAGTCGATGACACTGTCTTTCTGGGCATAACGTTAGACTCCAAATTGCAATGGGGGCCTCATATCGGGAAAATTTCGGCCAGGCTTAGTTCAGCAGCCTATGCTGTCAAAAAGATCCGACAACTTACAGACATTAAAACGGCGCGTCTTGTCTACTTCAGCTACTTCCACAGTATCATGACATATGGCATACTACTGTGGGGTAACGCTGCCGATATTGAATGCATCTTTGTGTTGCAGAAGAGGGCCGTCCGGACTATCTATGGAATGGGGTCTCGGGAGTCATTAAGAGATAAGTTTAAACATATTAACATCCTTACAGTGTATTCACAGTATATTTATGAAATTTTATTGTATACCCACAAGAACAAAAGTAAATTTGTGAAAAATAGTGATAATCATAATCTAAACTTAAGAAATAAGGATAAACTGGCTGTTCCTAAATTTAGGCTTCATAAAGTGAGTAATTCTTTTGCGGGGAACTTTATTCGAATGTACAATACATTGCCAACCGAAATAGCAAATTTATCTGTTAATAAATTTAAAAAACTAATAAAACGTAAATTGTGCCATAAAGCTTATTATAGTATTAATGACTTCTTAGATGACAAGGCTGCCTGGTTGTAACACGAATTGCTCCTTTCTAAATAACTCTGTATTAGATTTAAGATGAAATGTTTTGGAAAAAAGCCGAACTGAGTTTCTTGAGGGCTCTTCTCAGTCTCGTTGCATTTTGGAACCCTCGGTATAGTCACACCAACTTTTGACGAATCTAAATAATTTTCTACAAATTTCAAAGATAATAAACGTTATTTTATTTTATTTTAGAGTGGAGCTAGTGAAAGAGTTTGTGTATTTAAGGTCCAAGTTTACAAGGGATGGAAGATGTGACGACGACATTGAAAGAAGAGTTGTGGCAGGAAATCAAGTGAATGGGGCTCTGCATAACTTTATGAACAGTCAGAAGATTTCCCGGAGGGCTAGGCTGGCTGTTCATAGAGGAGTGCTGGTCCCTACACTTATGTATGGAAGTGAATGTTGGGTTTGGCAGAAGAAGCATGAAAGTAAAATAAATGCAGTGGAAATGAGAAGTTTGAGAAGTATGACTGGGCTGACATTGGTTGAGAAAGTGAGGAACAGCGAGATACGAGAACTTTGCGGTGTATCAGAAGATGTAGTGAGTAAGATAGAAAAAGGGATGCTTAGATGGTTCGGGCACGTAGAAAGGATGGATGAAAGAAGATTGACGAAACAGATACATAAGGCGGGCGTGAATGGACAGGCAGGTAAGGGTCGACCTAGGCGAACGTACTTCGACCAAATCGGAGATGTTTTGAACAAAGGTCAGGTCAAAAGCACCCAGAACCGGAGAGCGTGCATGAAGATAGTTATGAAAGTGGAAGAAGCGAAAGAAGTATGCCAGGACCGTAGCAAGTGGAATTCCATAGTCTCTGCCTACCCCAATGGGAAAGAGGCGTGACCATATGTATGTATGTATATATAATTATAGTATAAATTTAGACTGTAAAATTAAATAAAAATATTAAAATAATTTTAAGATGAAGAATGACGTTCGATGATTTCAAGGGTTGCCAGGTTATTTTTATTATAATTTTTTTCTTTTTTTTTATTACTGTTATTATAATTTTTTTTCTTCTATTTTTTTTGGAACTATGCAATAGCTTAACCGCGGCAGTCTCCGAGTGCCACACGTCTTTTTTTATTTACAACTTACTACTATCATTACATACTTATATTTCAACATAATATACAAGAAAACACCTAAACTACGAAACAAACATTCTGTAATTTCTGCTAAAGTTTGTAAGGGGCCCATTTTTTTTGTTTCGCAGCCCAAGGCCGTGGCTGCTTCTACGTCCATTTCCGAGCGCCTCTGGTTAGCACTAGGGCAGAATTCCAGTGGCGCCCGTAGAGAGTATTTTAGTAAGGTATGAGAATACAGAGAGGGTGCCCCGTCACACCTGGGGCACGTGCCGGGGGGCCGCTGAAGAAGTAGAAAAATTGTTCCCCCCCCCTAAACAGGCGCAGAGTACGGCACATCGCAAAGGTTTTAGTGTGTGCAAACCATACATCACTGCGCGGTGTCCTCGCAACGTGCGGAACCTATTCGTTAGAAATCACCCCTGCGTACACAAAATAAAGGCCACCTGCGTGGCCTCTGTCTGGGGTTAGGTCGGGTTGTATTACGCATCGGTGGGTGATTCCTTCTAGCCAGCTCTCACCCTCTCGGCCGCCTCCTTCTCGAGTATAACCTGCTTGCAGAAAGTCACTGCCACGTTCCACCGACTTCCGCTAGAGACCATGGATTGAAGCATGGTTTCCAGCGAAAGGGTATCCCCGCCCAGACCCACGACGAGGCCTCGCAGTGGTGACACTATGGTTTGACCTCACGACGAAGCATCCGTGCCCGGCAATGATCTGTGATACGTGAGCTCTCCGTGCTTCTGCAGCCACTCGTCCATGATCGGTCTCACCACCGCGATCGTGGTGGTTCCAAGTCATCCTCACGCCTCTGTCTACCCTTTCGGTGACAAATACGTGCGATCTTACGGCTACGTACGATTCAGACTTGCGCGCACGAAGGGTTCCGTAACATTATGTATAAAAACGGAAAATAAATAACGTACATACATTTTTTTACTCTTTTTTATAACGTTTTTATTGTTATAGCGGCAACCGAAATACATCACCTACGAAATTAAATTTCAGCTGTCTAACTACGGTTCGGTACGGTTTATGAGATACAGCCTGGTGATCGACGGACGGACGGACAGCGGAGCCTGGGCCCCGTTTTACTCTTTGAGTACGG
Organism: Nudaria mundana; assembly: GCA_963556515.1. NCBI lineage: Eukaryota > Metazoa > Arthropoda > Insecta > Lepidoptera > Erebidae > Nudaria > Nudaria mundana. Next base: position 229,913 of record OY748287.1, on the reverse strand, counting down.
AACGCTAATAAAAATTATTAAAGACAAAGTGGCTTCGTGGTAATTCCTTTATGCGCGCTAAAGTGCGCACACTATTCAGTGTGATGTGATAACGTTTAGCTGACGTTGAAAGATGGCACTTTATTATTAGAGGTCGCGTGTACCCGCGAGGCGAGACCGCGATGACGCTGACTCTATTTAAATCTTTAAATCAATCTTCATTTTATCATATTAAAATTAAAAAAGCACCTTCTCTGTAAATGAGCTTAGAGAAATTCGTGTCTAATACAGATTAATTAGTATTTGCGTTATTAGTTCCTTTTCGCTTAGTAGTTCTACTGGTCTGCTAATGATTATATCTAATTAATAAGTCAAGTAATAAAATAAACTGAAATACTTTGATGAAAACGTTTATTCTATAAAATTTATTCAGTCAGTCAACAGAGCGGCAGCGGCACTCTCGATGAAATTAAATTATTTAGCTGGTGAGGAAGAAAAACCTCTTTAGGTTCAATAATAATTAAATTGCTCATCACAAAGGTTCCCGGGTTATTAGTTAAATCATGATTAATTGCAAGTTCGCTCCAACAAATAGAAAGGATCAATGGTTGTTTGTGTGACTGAGGTCAAGCGTGGGACAAATAACTTGTAGGTACCTATGCGACCCACGTCCACTTCTGTCGCTACACTCACGTGCTCCTATGACCGGGAATGTCTCTTCATTTAATCAAGAGTTTAGTCGCTGATCACAATATCACATTAACTATTACATTTTAACTGTATTTTATTCCAAAGAACTAGTGGAAAATTACAGCTTGTACTTTTAAGTAGACAAAGTCATCACGATAATTACTTTGTCCCACCCACATGATCGATATTTTTAGACATGACCTACCGCTAGTGATTGATGCTGAGCACTATTTCCATACTAGCACAGTCAATTACTGCAGTATAAAGTTGTTTTAATACCGCTAGGTGAGTATAAAATAGTGTTACAGGATGTTAACGATAAGCTTCTGTCGTAGATTTACACTCTGATGGATGAATGTAATTAGTTATTCTGTCATGCTCATTATGTCGGATATAGCTGACGTAACACGGTGTTTACCGACTCAGTTAAGTATGTGTCACGGTCCTGGCACTGGGACTACCTAAGAATTGACGACAAAGGGAAATAAAACACATTGTGTAATTATTTACACAGATTCTGATTTTAGCTCGTTTTTAAATTGATAGTTGGGTAAAGTTGGTCCCAATGCCACCGGCGCCGTGAGTACCGGGATTTGGAGAGCAGCCACGAACTTTAATAGCGTCATTACATGCGATAGATCCGATACAGTACAAGTTGTTGCCAGAGTACTCTGCTGGGTTAGGTTTATAAGTTTCTTTATCTGTTATTTGTTTTGTTTAGATACAATTGGTGGTAGGTAATTTGATTGATCAGCTGGAGATCTGCAGAGGTGAATGTCTGTCAATATTCACATAAAAACCGAGATGTACATTATTCTGAACGATCAAATTCTAGCTGTGTTCCTACCAGGTTTTCAGCTCGTAATTCTCATGGGATCCTGCTACGGGGAGATACAAACAATTTATCACACATAATAATATACGAGTATATAAAATATAAATAAACTTTTCATAACTTCTTATTTTTCTGTTTATTTTTTATTTTTATTTACAACTTACTATCCTTAAAAGGTTATAACCAATACGTTTATACGCCATGAATAAAGCAATTTATATGCCAGATTGGTATTTTATTAGGGTGCTTGCCGTTTTGCTGAAAAGATTTTGACAAAGGAGTAAGCCCAATCATGGTTTCGGAGTGTGCAACAATCAAAATATAATTAAAATTATTATAATTTGTAAAAAAACGTACTTAATTGCGAATCTGTTTATGGCAACATTAAGTGCGATTTCACTTGAGTAACATAACATTAAATGTCACTTTTTTTCACTGACGTTGCCGCTCTCGTGATTCTTTTTTGTTTGTTGTGATTTCAGTGCTTATTTAGATTTTTATAAGTTTTACGTCGAGTCGAGCCTAGTGTTCCTCCGTAGCTATAATAATCAGCAAAAACATCGAGATATATACTCTTTATTTATTGTGTGAACGATGGCGGATAATCGACTACGGTGTATCAACTGTTTCATGAGACTATCACACCAGCGCCGGCGTCTATTACAAGACGCGACTGCATTCATGACAAATATTCTTCGTGTCTGGATATCACCAACACCGGTAAGTAATATCTATTTATCGTGTTATAATTATTTAGTAAAATACAAAAGTAATCATATATAAAAACAAGCAACAATATAATCTTGTCATGTGAAGAATATAATCTTGTTTCACAGTACCTACCTATTATGTTTTAGAATATTATTTTACATGGATTAGCAATCCGATTTTGAAATGGTTGTTTATTTTTGCAGGCCTCTCCTGAAGATAACCTATGCTTTGAATGCTTTGAGATACTACAACAAGTACCTGAAGGAGAGACTATACCACCTCCAATGTTTGGACATAGAAGTGTATGCTTAGGTTGTGGTATGTCCATTCTAAGATCTCGCACTCATCTTGTGCACCCTAACTGTCCTGAAAGAAGTGTTATAGTTCAACAAACACTACCCCATTTGGTTAGTATTATATTTTCCTATTTTATTTAGAGGTTCTTAAGCAGTAAAGAATAGCCTCTGCTAGTTAACTAAAAAGCTATTTGTGTCTAAGGAAACCATACCAAAATAAGACTAACAACAACAGTCTTATTAGGTATATTAATATATTATTACCTGACTGCTAAAGAAAGGAGGGTAATGTTGTTTGACAGTATGTATGTATATCCATTGATATCCATCTATCATAATTGTCCATCAGGCTGAATGAATTTTGATGAAAGAGGTCTCTAATGAACGGTATTTGTCTCCAAGTGTCATAGAGTAGTAGGTACATAAAAACAGTCCTGTCTTTTTATTTGTAAATTATGTTTGTTTTATTTCATAAATGATAATGCAAGTGCATTATTTTCAGGTAGGCCGCATTACTAGAGTTTGTGTGGCATGTTGGACAACTGCTAGGAGACATCTTCAAAGGCAAATTCATCAGGGCTATCCTAGATTTGTTGGAAACATGGAAGTTGATGTATCTCCACAAATACCTGAACCTCCTCCAATGCCACCTGTTGTGTTACAACCTCAACAGCAAGAATCGGTAAAGATAGTATCACAAACTCATAAACGTGCATTATCGTCATCAAGACACTGTATTTTTCCTCAATGCGAAAATGTTGAACGGTTATTGGTACCAGCTGCAGTAAAGCAAAACTTACTTCGGCATTATAGATTTTATGTCCCACCTTCTGCTCGGATATGCAGATACCATTTGCAAAATGACTGCTGGGATCAGTTAGATTCAAATTATAGAGATTTTACGGCAACTCAGGTTGACCAAATGTTTCGAATGATGGAGAGATCGAGTCTGGAGTCTCTGGACTTTAGCAATATAAGTGCAATGCCACCAAATCTCTGCCACTATTGGCTAGGACTCACATCAGCGCAATTCCATGATCTTTTAAGAGAAATGAGCAATCTTCACAACGAAGTACCTTCTGCTAGTATCACTCTATCCATTTATTTAGTGAAATTGCGTACTGGTGATAGCAACGAAAGGCTGTGCAGTCTATTTCAATTACCCCGTAGCACTCTGGAAAGGTATATGTCGAAGGCTAGAGATTGCATGACACAACAGCTGGTTCCCTTATATCTAGGTCTCAATCATATGACAATAGCAGAAGTAGCTTTAAGGAATAAAATAATTCCTGAGGGTTTATTTGGAAATCCTCATCTGGATAGTGAAATCAAGCCTGCCATTGTCATATGTGATGCTACATATGTGTATGTGCAAAGTAGCAGCAATTATTTATTTCAGAAAAACACCTACAGTTTGCACAAACACCAGAATTTGGTAAAGCCATTTATGATAGTCTGTTGTGATGGTTACATTTTAGACTGCTTAGGTCCTTATAAAGCCACAATAAATGATGCTACAATTATGAGCAATGAGTTTCGCGAGATCACTGGTGCTATGAGAAGTTATTTTCGAGAGGGAGATGTTTTCATCCTTGATAGGGGATTTAGAGATGTAGTTCCATTATTGAGAGAATATGGTTATAAAGCCCATATGCCTGAGTTTTTGTCTGAGGGTGAACACCAGCTGACCACATTACAGGCTAATAAGTCACGATGTGTCACAATGTAGAGATGGGTCGTTGAGGTTGTCAATGGTCGTCTCAAACGTGACTTTAAATTATTTCGGCAAGACTATTTTAATACAGCTGCTAAACATTTGATGATAGATTTCAGAAATGGATGTGCGCTTACCAATAAATTCCATCCTCTCATTGAAGACCAACCGGAAGCATCTGAGTATGTTGCCATTGCAAGACAACGACTAAATATGGAAAATATTCTTGCAAATATAGTTCGTGAAGAAAATCTAAACAGGCGTCGAGTTACGTTTATAACAATTAATGCTCACCACCCACATTTAGAAGGGTTTCCAAGACTCACCATATCTGATTTAAAAAAATTTGCATTGGGGACATACCAGATCAAACAAGCTCGGTCATATTATGGTGAACATGTGAGAGCTAATGGTACTTACAGTTTAGAAGTAAATAATGAAACAGAGGATGACATCCCTCTTATTCTAGGTACAAATCATTATTTATTGAGGGGAAGAATGAAGTCCAGGCATATTGGAGGCAGGACATACCACACTTATTTATTAATAAGCCGTAGTGAATATGTTGCCAACACTGTTTCTGCAATTACAGGTTATTGCTGCAGCTGTTTAGTAGGTAACAGGACCGTCGGCTGTTGTGCCCATGTTATGGCAATAACTTGGTATCTGGGTTGGGGTAGACACAATGATGTGTTTGCTCCAGCAAGTTATTTAGATAATATTTTTGATGAGTTTTCATATGAAAATGAATGAAATAAAAGAATTGAAATTATGTTATACTTATTTGTTTTATTTACATTGTATGTAGGTAGGTAGGTACCTTACTCGATAGACATCTGTATTACTAGATTGACTGCTCTACTGATTAAATAATAACAAAAATCGGGTAAGTTACATCGCTCTCATTCATGACCCAATAAAGTCCGACACTTTCCCTCGCCATACCATAGAAAACGCAATATGTAGGCAATTATTAAACGCCCAGCTCGTGATAAACATAACCTAATTTTGTGAAATTCATATGTTTTTTTCTCGAATGTCCGGCGAGTTGGATTGATTATGTTTGTTGTTATAGAATATACATTAAAAACTCCTCCGAATGACGTAAATTTCACTTGTGCACAACGACTTTTGTTTGGAAACCAATCCCCATACTTTTGTGGGCATACTCCTTTCATAACTCAAACAAATTTTAGCAACCTTTTTTTATACCATTGCAATATTTCCAATGATTTTAGTACGCATATTTTAATTTGGTAAAATTTTTACTTGGCAAAATATTACCAAGTATAATTTCATTATGGCATTTGGTCTTTAATCAAATGATTTATAACAGCAAACAATCTTCAGACAATAAACGGTTGGTGAAATGATTTGTTAAGACAAAAAATAGGTTACCTGGAACTCAACTATTTAGATTAGGTTAATTTTTTCTTTAAACAAAATGGGTAGGTTAGGTTAGGTTAAAACTGTGACCTCCTACGCACGAGCCGAGCGAGCGCAGCGAGCAGTGCTGCGGCAGCGGCCGGCGAGTGCCAGAAATGACTTGCATTCATAGAAAAAAGAGATTTGTTTTAGTAGGTTACCCGGAACTGAACTATTTAGAATAGGTAAATTTTTTCTTTAAACAAAATGGGTAGGTTAGGTTAGGTCGAAACTGTGACCTCCAACCTCCAACCTCCAGAAACGATGATTTTGCGTAAAAACTGTTATTCCAACTGAAATATTTGACTAAATAAAAAATGTTAAAAGTACTAGTTGGTTAACAAGTTATAGTTTAAACGTTCATTTCCCAAACATTAGGTTTGCGTTACAATTTTTTGTGAATAGATTTTTTATTAAGTAATAATTTGGCAAATGAAATTATGCGAAAATTTTTTTGGGAAGTGAACATTTGTCAAATTCCTTTCGGTCAAACAAGGGGACCCATTTTATTAATATTAGGGAACAATTTGTAAACAAATATGAAATAAATGGTACGTCAGTACCTATACAGCAGCTAGTTTCTCTTGCTTATATTAATCCCCCAAAATTAAATATCCGGGCTTAACACGGATAAGAACTTAGTATACATGATAGTAGTACAAATGAGTTACGAGAGAGCTAAGCTACACAGCATCCAAATTAATGTCCATCACGCACAAGAGTCACTGTAACTGTAGATAGGCTATCTGAGTATAATGTCGAGTTATTGTAACTCAAATTGTGAATGCGAAAGATCAAAATAACATATAGATCTGTTTGATTGTAACCTGAATGAGTTCACGAGGGCTGCTTATTTAGTATTGGCTAGTTATTTAGTTCCTTGGTAGCAGTAGATAAATATAATATGTAATGTTGTTTAGTGTCAGTCTGGGTAATGGGTAGCGTGTGTTTGTCTTATTTTAATTGCTTATTTTATTTTGGTTGTTAAATGTGTTACTTGTTTTTTAGTGTGTTAGCGATGTATTATTATTATTTTGTTTTTATAGTGTGTCAATAGATGTAATAGGTAACTGCACTATCGTATTAGGTATCACCTGTAATGGTAGTAGTAGGTTGTAAATAAATAAATAAATAAATAAAAATAAATAAAATTAAATCGTTTAGCGTGCCGCATGCCGTGCTTTTCAGTGCCATGGCGTCAGTCTGCGTTGCGTCAGCCGTTAAAGGAGTAGTGGTTTACCTTTCCCATAAACATAAATAAGTATAACAATATTATAAACGAAATATCTATTACTGGCTAGTCCGGGCTTTGCTCATTATGTTGTTATTTTTGATTAAGGAACATATGTTATATATTTTCGATTAAGGAATACATGTTCCACAGGTAATCACCAATTACCAGTTGAACTCAAAGAGCTTCTATCCGCAACTTTGGAATCTGTAGAGTGCGGAGTTAATCGGCTCACTACAAAGTGATTGTATGGCAGTTAACCGCACAACTTAACGCTGACATGGAAACTATCCAACTTGTTCACCCGCTAACATTCGAAACGTCCAACTTGTTCACTGCAGAAGTTTATCACTAACTATATGGATACACAACGAGTATAATATTATTACTATAGATTTATCAACTAAGGAGAGTATGAAACAATAATCATTATTTTATTTTTCATTCCGTACTCGTAAAGTCGCCGGGTGTCTGTTGTTGTGCACCACTGACGCCGAAAGTATTTCCAGTGGCGCCCGGCGGACAATAATCATTATGCTATAAATATCATTATCATATTATTATTACAATAAATATCTGTCAATCAATTGACGCCCATAATAAAAAAGATATATAAACGACAGACATAAAGATTTTGCATGATGCATGGAAGATAAATAAATAAAATAAAATAAATAAATATTTTAGGACATTCTCACACAACGTCATCTAGCCCAAATTAAGCTAATATATAAGCTTGTGTTATGGGATCTAGACGACTGATAAACATACTTATATATTTCTAAATACATACATATTATACATAGAAAATACCCAAACTCCGAAACAAACATTTGTGGATCACACAAATCATTTGAATCGACCCGGAATCGAACCTGTCAAATCGAATATTTTTTACTGACAATATATTAAAGTAGGTACACTACAGTCTAAAATAATATTCCATATATAATGTATAATGTAGTTATTTTCTGATATATCTATCACAAAATAAGAATAAGAAATAAGAACACAATATATAATTTACAATCTATATGTTATAATACGCCAGTGAAGCCGCTTCTCCTCCTAAACTAAGAGTCGCACAGTCAAGTGTGGCACACCGTTGGAAAGGTCGTGGTCTCAAGTGGTGCGATAGGATTAGAAATTTGACAAAAAGTATAAAAAAAAAAAATATTACTTGCGCAGTTTGCGCTAAGGGTTGCTAGTAAAATTTATTTTAGTATCACAAATGAGTATATTCACAATAATTGACGTTTTATCATATTCTAAATTTACTGATAATAAAATAATTATGTTACTTATATAGTTTTTTTTTCATATATATCTATCACAGATTAATCAATACAAATGAGTATATTAATAATAATAATTAGGCCAGTCCATTATTGGACGATACCATACCGATACCGTGATAATATGTAATAAAATGTATTAGCGACTTGCCTCATCTCAAGTTTTTGTAAGGAAACTAAGAGTCGTCCTAGTCCATTCAAATCCCCTGTGTATCATATTACGGACGACGGCGATGCTTGGCGAATCCTTGGAATACTCACAATAAATTAATGATAAAATGGCATTATGTACTTAAATGCTTGAATTTCAATCGATCGGCGCCATCTAGCGACCAAATTACAAAACTCTTAGTAGATCAAACAACACTATTACTAAAGTGTGTATTTTATACGTTTATAATCCAGGACCAAAATTTAATTTGTCTCATTCGTAAATAGACTGAAAGCCATTCTCATGAATAAGGATATATCGAGAGAAAGGTTTTATTTTGAATGTTTGTTTACAAATAGCCGTAGTGCCTGTAGTCGCTCGTAATTGAACTGCTCGAAGAGTAAGTGCTTCATAAAGTAGACAGGAGGCATTCAATAGCGACGCAGACGATGAGCTCGGAGGGAAATTGGTGTCGTAGGTATCTATTGTGCCCGTTTGAAGGATATACCCGTCGTCGCGAACATCCTAATAAAATGTACCAAGTTCTTTAACTCGATTTTCCCTTAATATAATAAAATAATAATACGCGGAACTCACAAAGTTGGATCATTATTGTAATGAAATGAAATCTTTGAGTTTATACCTAATTATTTGCATTATTAAAATGTTCGGTTGTCGTCTTACATAATTAGACTTGTGAACGAAATGTTATAATATCAGCAGTGGCGGATTTACCAGCAGGCTGAGTAGACTTGAGCCTAGCCTAGGGCGGCAGATTTTTGGGGCGGCAAATTTGGGGACCCATTTTATTTTTGCTACCTCATAGAAATCAAAAAGATTTCTGCATGACGGTTTTCGGATGTTTTACAGATAGAACTCTGCAACAAATTTTGCCGATGACTTTCTCCTCTCACTTGTCATTTGTCATGGCACGTTCCGTGAATCCGTTTAGCAATATTCCATATTCTAGAGTAAAACAGCAAGTTCGCCGCCCCCAACCAGTAATCGGCCTCTGCGCCCTCTGCCCGCACTTTGAATGAGCGGAAAGAGGGAAATTATAGAAAATGTATTTCTCTCTTCCCACTATCAACCACACATGCCAGTCCTACCATTGGTTGGAGGCTGCGAACTGCATGGTTTGTATAATAATATAATTTCGCGATTTTAATTTGAATATCCTACTAATATTATAAACGCGAAAGTTTATGAGTATGTATGTATGTACCTATGTATGTATGGATGGATGGATGTTTGTTACTCTTTCACGTAAAAACTACTGAATGGATTTTAATGAAACTGTACAATAATATAGCTTATACATCAGAATAACACTTAGGCTACAATTTATAAAGATATTGTGTGAATTGTTCAAAATATGACGCGGCGCGACGGGAACGGGAAAAAATTCAAATTACCACGCGGACGAAGTCGCGGGTGACCACTAGTAGTAAATAATTTAGTCAAAGACCTTATATACAATGGACGAAGGATCTAGAACAAATCGCAAGAAAATAATGTCCCGAGTCGACCTATACATTATAATAGGTTCATACATAGATATAAACAAATTTCATATTAAAATATAAACCTTGATACAACGGAATAGTGTTACGTAGCTTCTATCTAATTTTACCAATTGTGTAAGTAACATGCATTACCCCGCCTTATAGATCGTACATGATTGAGCTTCGATTAGCCGAAAAATGTAGATACCTAAAAATTAATTTAAGTGCAATTTTATCAAAATTATTGAATTGTAAAATTAATCTAGGACATTTTTTTTTTTTTTTTTTTTTTTTAATTTATTATTAATCTAGGACATGACAATTGTGGAGGCAAAGGCAAGGGCGGCAAAAACTTTACAGCCTATACCTTGCAAATGTATAAATCCGCCACTGAATATCAGCTAACAACATCACAAGAATACACCATTATTTCATACAAATAATAAAATATAGCCTACATTTTCTCAAATTAATGGTTATATTCAAATTTATAAAAAACACCGCCCGTTTCTATTGTGCCTCACGGTGTACGCGGCCGTTTCTTTAACGTGCTTTAGGCAAGGGTATTCTGTTAAAAGGTTCTTTGTAAAATGTTTTAGCTTTTGTGAGTTAGAGCTGCGTTACGTACCTACTACCTTGTGTTGCTCCGCCAGAGCCAGTGGGGGTCGGGAGAGGAGGGTTAGGAAGGGGAGAGGAGTGGTCCTCCTCCCAGCTACAGCTACCTTTAATTAAAGTGAAGAATATTTCTGACTCGAAACGTTTTATGAAATTTTCATCAGTCAGTTAATCAACGCGGTTCTGTCTTAAACAACTTAAGTACCACAGTTGTCAAATTTTACGTTCATTTAAATGTAAAATGTTATCACCATCACCTTTTCTCGGCATTGTGCACTGTCATGCACATAAGTAGAAGTAGGTCGTCATTAAAATATAGTGAGTAAACTAATAAATAAATATTTTAAATTTTATTTTATTGTTTTGTTTAATATTATCCTACTAATATTATAAACGCGAAAGTTTGTGAGTATCTATGTATGTATGGATGGATGGATGTTTGTTACTCTTTCACGTAAAAACTACTGAATGGATTTTAATGAAACTTTACAATAATATAGCGTATACATCAGAATAACACATAGGCTACAATTTATAAAGATATTGTGTGAATTGTTCAAAATATGACGATAAGTGTCAAGTAAGTAGGAAGCGACGATGACAAACCGAGTGCGCGATACTACGGGAACGTGAAAAAATCCAAATTACTACGCGGACGAAGTCGCGGGCGACTACTAGTATAGAATAAATATAAAAATATTTGATGTTCCTGCCAACATTCGTTTGAGAATAGGGGTAAGATAGTGAGGAATATCGGTAGTTCGATCGTTGTAAACAGGCGGTTGCGGCGGAAAAGACATCGTGATTGTGACGGAATTCAGGACTAGTAAGTTATTGGGAGCGAAATGTGCAGGTTAGCGCGAATTCAAATAATGGTTATTTTAAATATTGTCAGACAGACATACATACATCACGGCTATCTCCCCGAAAGGGTAGCCAGAAGTGGATACATACACACACCCACTTTATGCTAGTTTTGTTGTAAGCACATTGCCACAACGCTCTCAGAACAGGGCTCTACAGAAAATATACAACCACTCTGTAATTAAATTAATGTCATCATTCACCGAGCCTTTTCCCAACTTAGTCGGGGTCGGCTTTCCAGTCTAACTTTGATTCGGCTGAACTTCGATATTTTCCGTGAAGCGACTGCCATCTGACCTTCACAACCCATGGGCGATATCGAGTTCTCTAGTTAGACCGGTCGGATTTTTAAGGGCTCCAACTACCCCTAACGACTGCCATAGATGTTCGTATGACAAACGGGACCGATGGCTGCTCTCCGAGGCACGGAGGGGTCTCTGTGTCTTAAGAAATGGTCACCCATCCTAAGACCAGCCTGACTAGATGTTGCTTAACCTTTGCAATGTATTAATATTGTCGGTTACCACTAGACCACGAGCCCCTCTGTAATTAAATTAATGTAATGTTTATTATTGTAATTCAACAATGATTTTTTTATCAAAATTAAATTGTTTATCTACTATTTTTTTTTTATTTCGCGTCCCATTCTGCGGCCGCTCCTACGTCCGTCGCCGGGCGTCTCTGGTACCAGAAGGTATTTCCAGTGGCGCCCGGCGGAAGCTATTATATTAGATTGTCGTAATGTTGTTAAGAGCCATATTCTATCGTTAACTTGATACTACCAACCACGTGACTACAACTATCACTTAAGGTTGACAAGTAGTTATTTAACTTGACATAAATTATATTCACATCATGATCCGTCGTCTGAAAGAGAGACGCCCGACGCCCGACGCCGCGCGCGCCCGGCGCCGTGCGTGCAGTGTTCGTGGGTCTGGATATTAATGCCCGCAGCAACTGACGTTCGCGGATATTGGTGTTGTATACAATATAATGCAGTTATGTTAATTTTGCTATAACCACATGATTTCGTGTCTGTGTTACGTATAAGAGGGCAGGACGAATGCGATTTGACAGTCCCATGTAATAGGTGTCGAATTATCATGCAAGTGGTGTGTGCAGTGTAGTGTGGTGATCAACGGACCAATTGCAGGGTGAGGTTGACTTGGGCCTATAACATCTTGGTGAGACCATTATGCACCCTGTTGTAATTGTAGCCCAACTAAACATTCGCAGCCTTATTAATAAACAAAGAGTAAACTTTACATCGAATTTTAAGTTTGAAGTAACCAAATTCATTATTAATAAATGTCGGGCAGCAAGGAAGTAAGCTAGTTCGATTGTTGTTTCGCAGTAAAATTTAATCCCAACCGTCCCCTAGTATAACTTGTGCGTATGACTAAACTAAACATCTGATATTTTTCTCATTCATTTGTATTTTTATTTCTAGCCGATTTTATGCCTTTTTTATTTTGGTTTCGCTAAATTGACGTCGCCCGCCTGGTGGTAAGTCGTGACGACGTCTAGCGATTGTGGGCCACTCTCTATAGTATTGTGCCCTCAACTTGACGACCTACTTATGTGCCTCTTCACGCTCCGCATAAAGAACCCAGGATTATATGTGGGAGGAAACACGTGCACAGGCAGGGCGTTCCAGGCCACTATCGTTCGGCAGAGACACTAACGATAAAACGTTCGGTTCTCGCGAACATGCTATCCACTGAGTGGGAGTGGCATCTCTGCCCGGCACTCTTTGTTCGGGATCGGAAGGGAGAGGGTGGGATCAGGTTGAAGAGCTCTTCAGAAAACTCGCAGTGGTAAATACGGTAGAATGCTGCCAAGAAAGCGATTGTTCGGCGCTGGACTAGCAGCTCAAGGCTTCCTATTACCTCCGCACTATCTATAATACGGATGTCGTGATTACTTGTTCATTGACCGTAGAAAATGTAAATAATTTATTTAGTTGATCATTTGAGGGTAACGGATGAGTTAGAAGACTATTTTATTATCAGGATCAAGAAATGAAAAATTACTAATTCATTCCGTACGAGCAGCTTTTATTAATGAAAATTTTGTAATAATTAGGTAAGTAAGACTAAAAACAAATGTGCCTAGGAGAGCACGTTGTCGCGTCGGTCCCCGTTGTCATACGAACATCTATGGCATTCGTTACGGGTATTGGAGCCCTAAATCGAAATCCAACCAGTCTAACTGCAGAACTTCGATATAGCCCGTAGGTTGTTGAGGTGAGATGGCAGTCGCTCCACGTAAAATATCGAAGTTCAGCCGCACCGCAGTTAGACTGGACAGCAACTGAGTTGGGAAAAGGCTCGGTTGATGATGAAGACATACTTACAAATAAATAAAATATCAAGCTTTACAACAAGGTTTTATTTTATAATTTAACATAATTTTTAAGGATTTTTATAAAATGTCTTGAGCTTCATTCCAGTTGTGCACATCTGAGTTCTTCTCTTTAAATTTCTATTTCTTTATTGAATCTTTTAATTTCTATTTCGATGGCATGGTTTTCTTCAGCTATCTCCATGCGTCTCTTGTGTTTCAATTCTTTTAATTGTTTTGACTGGGCCAAGTATTTTGAAAATCTACATCCTAGAAAAACAATGTACAATATTATTACCTACATATTTCCCATATTACACATATTTACTAAATAAATATGTATATTATTATCTATAATGCCACCATGGGCTAAGGTACAGGGCTTATTATGGTTTTTTGTAATGGAGTTTATTCCATCCTTGCCTGAATTTGTCTTACACAGACAAATCTGGCTTACGACTTAAACAAAACTGTTTTCTCTACAATGAGCCAAACACAGTGGTCAAGTCACCATGTGCATAATAGACAGGTTTGTTGCAATGCGCATTTCCAATATACCTAATATATTTTAATGAACCGATAGTATGAGGGGCTCGTGGTCTAGTGGTAACCGACAATGTTAACACATTGCAAAGGTTAAGCAACATCGAGTCAGGCTGGTCTTAGGATGGGTGACCATTTCTTAGACACTGACCATTCAGCCGAATCGCAGTTAGACTGAAAAGTCGACCCCAACTGAGTTGGGAAAAGGCTCGGTGAATGATGATGATGAAAGAACTGATAGTATGTCTTTAGACTGTCGTATCATTTGTATGCGCTCACTAAATGTAGATAGATGACGTTTAAAACTCACCAGGCAAGGTCCATCGGAATCATATTTATTCTCATCACTAATTAACTCTGCTGGATTTCATAAGTTGGCTACCTCAACATCGGCTTGACTGGGACTTGAACATTATATCCACCGCCAGTTTTAATAGTTTCCCTTTTGTAGCCACCAGATGCTTTCTTGCATTCATTATCATTCCCTTCCATTATATCTGCAGCTGACTCAAGTCTCGGGTTCTCAAGTTCAGTTCTTTGAATCTGAAACAAAGTAGCATTATCATCAATACTTTAATTTATGATAATTTCTGTCACAATAACGGTCATAAAATACATAATTATACTCTGTGACAAAAAATATTAAAAATCCTTTATGTATATCCCACAATCCAGTTATTTTTTATCTCATGAAGTGCAATGTTGTAATGTTGTAATGAAGTAATCAGTAAAGTAAACTGACAAACTACACGCAACTACTATAATTGTGAGGAACTTACTTCAAACCATGCGTTGCCCTTCGCCTTATTGGGGTTCGCTTTTAAAGACTTATACGTATTTTGAGAATAATCTTTCAAAATAAGACTTACTTACCAATTTCTGTAGTCTTGCTCTGTATCATTTCAAATTGAAAAAAAATCTTCGTAGGTACACACTTTTCTTCATACGTTTTTATTCCAGTGTACAAATATTTTACGTTTGTGAGCCATCTTGTAAAATAAGATATTAACAATATCCCACGATTCATGGACAATGAAACAATAACAAAATAACAAAAATAAAAAGACAAGTACGAAACTACGAAACGATGACAGTTGAGTGACGTTTCATTTGACAGCTCCCGACTGATTACTTGTTATTTTAGCATACATTGCGTTTTTTTTCGACAATGTTGCCACAAGGAACGCGTAATCCGAGCTGTAAATAATGTATAGGTTCTTCAACGTTGCTTCGAGTTTATTAATAAGGTTGTTACGTCACACTTAAACACAATTACATTTAGAACCAACTATTTCGGTGTAAACATAAGAGTATCTATTGATTAGGTCTTTTTTATTAATAAGACTGTCGGGGTTCATTCAATTTCAATTCGTCGTATTTACAATAATAAAATAACTCCTCCGTGTATTCCTCAAATAATGGAACGCAATTACCTATTTTAGTCTACTTATCTCGTGAGAATGTGGTTTCGTTACTTTTAAAAGAGGTGTTTTGAAATTAAGTATAGCGTTTCATTGGTAAGTAGGTATATAAAACGTAATAAATAACACCTTACTCGTTTAATTAACAAACTGCCACTGCAAGCCCTACCCTACCCCTCCTCCCCCCCACCCCCCAAATATATTCCATATTATACATTGTCCGGGGGTAACGGGAACCCTTGAGCCGCTAGCTCAGTGCCGAACAATAGCTTCCTTGGCCGCATTCTACCGTATTTACCACGGCGAGTGTTCTAAAGAGCTCTTCAATCTGATCCCACCCTCTTCCTTCCGATCCCGAACAGTGCAGAGATGCCACTCCCACACAGTGAATAGCATGTTCGCGAGAACCGAACGTTTTAAACGTTCGTTTCTCTGCCGAACAATCGTGGCCTGGAACGCCCTGCCTGTGCACGTGTTTCCTCCCACATATAATCCTGGGTTTTTTACCGAAGCGTGAAGAGGCACATCAGTAGGTCGTCAAGTTGAGGGACACTCTCTATAGTATTGTGTGCTGTGAGAGTGGCCCACAATCGCTAGACGTCGTCACGACTTACCACCAGGCGGGCGGCGTCAATTTAGCGAATCCAATTTAAAAAAAAAATATAAGTGGCTCAGTTCTACCTCTGAATAAGTCAAGTGGACCATTGAATTAGTTCCACTGATGATCGATCGTTCCAATATTATAGGCATTATCTAAGTAAATAAATTCAATTTACCCACAAATAATTTTGAAGGATTATGATTACAATTTTATATCAGTAGTCTTACTAGACTAGACTATGTACTATGGGGTAATAATGTATGTAGTAGAATATTATTGATAAACCGAAAAAATCTAACCTTATTTTATACCTGGAACAAAAACATATTTAATTTATAGAACACGGTGTTTTTTTTACTTTGCAGTGTTTGTATTTAATATAACAAAGAAGAGGGTACTTATATGCATATTACTTTCCATAATATAATTATGCCATTTGATAAAGTACCCTCTTCAATTATTTTATTCAGTGCTGTGTTAAGTGCATAATTATTATTGGTTTTCCTGTTACTGTACGAGTAATTAGTGCTGAAGTTTATTATTACTGGAAAATTAATCAAATATATTATATGTTAGTCGTAACTAAAAGGCATGTGCTCACACGTGCATACTTGTATATAAAATGCATCAAATTTAGTTAAAGCATTGTAGTGTGGTAACTAATATAGTAGCTGGTTCGTTACACAGGTAATATGCAAATTGTCAAATCCCAAAGAGTCTGTGATCTTCTTTTAAGAAAAGGATACAAATATAAACCTAGAAGAAAAAACAATAATGAACACATTGTTTGGCGGTGCGCGAACAAAAAATTATGCAACGCTACTCTCGTCTCATCTGGTTCTTTGGTTATTAAAGAAAAAACACATAAATGCACCCCCAGCGAGGTGTCAAATAAAGTCAGGTATAGGGTTCATAAATGTATAAAAAAGCCGAACATGATATTACGCCTATACCAACTATTTATGCAGACGAAGTGAAAAGTTATAATAATCTAGGTTTTGATGTTGTTAAATCTATGCCTACTTACAATACCATAAAAAAAGTATTGTATAGAAACCGAAACAAATCCTTACAAACTAAGAAACAACGTTTTCTTAATGTTAAGGATGTTGTTATTCCAGGTAAATTTACCAAATTTCTTCTCGCAGACTATGCAGACACCGATGAAAGAATTTTAGTATTTTCATATCCAAAAGGAAAACTTGCTTTAAAAAAGCTAACCATATATAGACTAGACTAGACGGAACTTTTAAATGTATAACACCCCCATTTACACAACTTTATACTGTTCATGCGGATTTAGGTAGCACTGAGGAAACTCACAGGATTGTACCAATGTTGTATGCTTTTCTTAATAATATTAACCACCGGTAGCTTGGTCCTTGTACCCGATGCCGGTGGGTCACTATTTTTTTTGTACTTTTAAATATATTCGTATTTTTTATAGATTTATTTAAAAATGTATTAAATATGTATTTAAGTTAAATAAAGAAAAATAAAAAACCTATGAAATATTGCTAGCCCTTATAAAAAGTCAGATTCCAGCTTTAAATCCGAACATTCACACATTGGATTTTGAAGATAGCGCAATGTCAGCTATTTCAACATATAATCCCAGAGATAAAATTCAAGGTTGTTTTTCCATCGATGTTTATGGAGGAAAGCGGATAAATTGGGCATGAAAAAGAATAAAATGTATACATCCCACATAAAACGTTGCATTGCATTTCTTTGGCGCATCTTCCTGACGATTACGTTACAGAAGGTTGGCTGTACGTTCAAGGAGAATCTATTGGAGATGACAAAATATTACTTTTCAATGATTATTCTGAAAAAACATGGATTTTTGAAAAGTGGGTGTTTACATGATAAGTGGCATTTTTTCGACGTAAGGCATAAAACTAATAACGCCGTTGAGTCCTGGAAAGGTTAATTAAATAAAAAATTACAGCCAAAACCAAATCTTGCTACGTTATTATTTCATTCACAAAAGGATTCTATGTACCTACTACTTTGGGTTACTTAAGAGAAAAGGATTTTTATTATTTTGATTATTAGTGCAACAACAAAAGAAAGTATGTGGTCCCAGAAGAAATTAAGAAGCGTTATTAAGGAATTGATTGATAACGAAATCAGTGTAGGTTATTGTATTGAAAAATTAATATTTGACTTCTCCATTTAAACCTATAGGAGTAAATGCGTCGATTATAGCGCACACAAAACAAATTAATATTTGATTTCAGTCAGTTGTCCTTTTTTCTGTCGTGTTTATTAAGTAATTTTGGAACAAGCTTACAGATTTACTAACACTTAACCACAAAATATTATAATAAATAATTATGTACACATAATTCGTTTCACACTATTTATAATCTAATCTCCTTCAAAATTATTTGTTAATTAAATTAAATTAAATTATTAGTAAATTGAATTTATTTACTTAGACAATGCCTATAATATTGGAACGATCATCAGTGGAACTAATTCAATGGTCCACTTGACTCCTAGTGGATATTTAGAGGTAGAACTGGCCCATTTATAAAATTAGATTTGCGCGAATGTGGTATTAACATCTTGCAAGAGGGTACAACTTGCCTGCAGGTATTATATCAAGAGGGCGCCTAACCCACAATGACAAATCAATTGAATTTGTTATTGAATGTGTTATAGTTGTTAAAAATTCGCCACAATTTGAGGCAGATGTACCTACTTAACGATATTAAATAATCTATAATTACTAAAATAAACCACCAAAAATGATGGTTCTTTAGGTATTAATAAAATTTACCATATGTATGCCATATGAAAAACAAATAAAACGCGAGAATTTTTTTTTTTTACATTCTTGTCTGTCCTCTTAATAAGTAAGATACGTATACAATAATCTTCGAAATTAAAATAACATTGTGTATAAAACAATACTTTAGTTAAACTGGCCCTGTACCTACTCGTAAGTGAGTACCAACCTAACATGAAGTAACCCCCGTTCGCTTCACATTATGTCAAAGACAAATAGGCTTATCACGTATCGCAAAAGGAATTCACAAACTCGACGTAACGAGCTCTCGAGCAGTTGGACGCTCTTTCCTAATAAACTTTATAGTTTACCTTCGACCGGTAAGTTTGTTGGTCTGTAGGTTCTATCACATTATGTAGTGACGGGGATGTGCGATAAGCCTCAGGTACCCGGTAACTACAATAACTTAACTACACACTTCAAGATTTTATCACGAGTTGAAGGAAAATAGGTAGCTCACATCCGGCGATGTGCTATATTATACCTAATATAGTGAAATCGTTAGCTTTGAACGTTGCAAATTCTTAAAGTATTCATGATATAAAACGACATGATTGTAAATGCATAGTCAAAATAAAGTCAAAACAGATAAATAAAAAGTGAAGATATTCTAGCGAAGGAGCTCTCAACCTTTGAGCCCGACCTCAAATAACGCTCCAATAAATCACCAATAAGTGTCCTCGTTGTGCCTCCGCCCGCGCTCGTGCTAGTGCTCCGACCTTCGTTGTATTGAGTTGGACTCAGAGTGCAATTCATTACTTACAGCTTCCCAGATACTGAGAGGAAACCGATACTACACTCATCTTCAGAACTGTGAAAGCGACATGAACTGAATCAAATTCAGTTCGTGTTCGTTTCAAATTTATTTCGGAAGATCAAACACCAGCCTTATGACTAAAAACGTACTATGTATTTAAAAACGTACCTAAAATTTACAATAAACTTCCTGACTGTCTTAAAATGCAGAGTGTTGACATCTACTCCTCGGGCGACATACTGAACACGACTGGCCAATGTGAACAACATTGTCCCACAAAGTCGCAGACATACTACGTACCTATCTGGAATATGCACTATTATATAACATTTTATTATCCTGACTGCCATTTAGGGTCCGTCATTTTAGGGTTCCCTAATCTAGTGAACCGTCATCAAGTCTTAATTGTTAGATGGGAAATACGCATAACGCAGACTCTTAGGAACTTCGTCTCCGATACGTAATAGGCAGAAAAATAATCTTTTGAAATGTACCCACATTTGTGTTGGGCCTTTAGCAAAATTTTATTATTTTATTAGTAGTTAATTCTTGCATTGAGATTTTCTGCCGCCGCACAGTGGGGCAGCGTCATATAGGGACATGATATAAATTCAATTTTGAAAAGTGGGTATTTTGATAAAACTAATGATGTTATGATAAACTTGACTATCGAGTGCATTAATTACTACCCTTTATAACAAAATATCAATTTATTTAGTACCAACAAATTGCACTCGAAGTAAGACGTAATAGGAATTAAGAATATTGCAAATACTAACAATAATTTATTTATAGTGGATCGCGAAACGAATTAATTATGTCTAATATGGAGCATAGTGATAATGGTATGTAGAATATATTGCATTATTAATACGTTAATATTTAAACCCTACATAGGCTGTATGAAAAAAAACATTATTTACACTATTTTTATATATTTTTTATATTTCTACAATGAGTTCCTCATATATTTCACTAGTATATAATAGGGTAACTACTGTTTAATATAAAAGTAAAATAAAAAGTAGGGAACTCATTGCAGAAGTTTTTTTTTTTAATTTTTAATTTTGATTAAAGAATAAATTTTTCCGAAATATTGTTATAATTATTACTAAAATTAACTTTATTTTACATTAGTATAGAATTCTTTTTCCAGACACCACAAATACCTTTAGTTGTAAAAAAAAGGTACTAGTAGATATAATTTTGGAATACAAAAACAAAGATAAAAAATTTGAAGACATTGAATTATTTTTAGAAAATAAAACAGGTTGTACGGAAACACTTCTAAGTGACCTACGTCAACAACTAAAAAAAAATAAATTTATTTTTAAAAGTAAATGGGACAAATGTGGCAGAAAAAGGGCTGATTTTATAAATAAAGAACAAGTATGGTTAAGCCAATCAATATCTTATAAATTGTATCCGCATTAAAATGTTGCTTCACCAAATATAGGACGTCCACCTTTAACTTTTGATAGTAGCAGTGACCAAACAAAACGAAAACGAACAGCTCAGCTACGGAAAGGGAATTCTGTTGAAAAGTTGACTTATTCAGCACAAATGAAACTAAGAGCGGAGGGTCAACCTGAGGCAGCAGATGTTATCAAAAACATTACTGTTTTTCCCGAATATGCCAAAAAAGTGAAAGAACACAAATATCAGAAACAATTATCGCCTATTGAAGCGTTGTCTATGATTAAATAAAATAAATCTAACTACTTTGCAATATTCCGCCACATGCAAATTACCCGTATGCGTTGTCTATGATGATTGCCGCCAAACTTTCTCGTAGTCAGTACGAAATAATAAAGAGCTATTTTAAAGATTATTTACCCTCTTACAAAAAAATACAAGAAAAAAAGGTAAAATGTTATCCTACTGGTGTTTCAGTAAATGAGATACAAGCAGAAGTACCTGTTCAAAATTTACTTAATCACACAGCTGAAAAAATAGTAGCTCTTCAACAGGAAGTATTGGCCAGTGTTAGTTTTAGTGAAAATGAACACCTTGTTTTAACTTCTAAATGGGGATTTGACGGGAGTTCGGGACATAGTCAATATCACCAGAAATACATTAATGAATATGACCTTGATGCAGATGATAAATTTGTTTTCATCACATGTTTCGTACCTTTACAACTCATGTATAATAATAAGGTCTTTTGGAAGAACTCGTGTCCTTCGTCCCCGCGCTACTGCAGGCCACTAAAAATGATTTATGAAAAAGAATCTGATCAATTGGTCCGTACAGAAAAAATTAATATTGATAACCAAATTGCTGAACTTGCTGAAACAGTGGTAAAATTAGATAATAAACAGTTTATTATAAAACATATATTAATTTTGTCAATGATTGATGGCAAATTGTGTAATATTTTGAGTGATACGACCTCTGCCCTTAGATGTTATCTATGTAAACCGACATCAAAACAATTTAACGAAATAGATAAAATGATTCTGCTTCCTATAAATGCAGATTATTTATCGTTTGGAATGTCCACTTTGCATGCGTGGATAAGGCTCTTTGAATGTCTTTTCATCTAGGATATAAATTACCAATAAAAATGTGGCGAATCAATAAAAACGTTGAAAAAATTGTGCAAGATAATAAATTAAGGATTCAGAGAGAATTTAAAGAACAAACTGGTTTGCTTATTGATAAACCAAAACCTGGATATGGAAATACTAATACGGGAAATGTTGCCAGAAGATTTTTTGAAAAAGGTGACTTATCAGCCACTATTACTGGTATAGATCGGAACTTAATACATCGATTTTATATCATATTACAATGTATATCTAGTGGTCTTAATATAAATCCATCAAAATTTAAAGAATACTGCTTAGGTACTGCTCGCCTGTTTGTCAGCCTATATCCTTGGTACTGCATGAGCACCACCGTACATAAAATTTTGATACACGGTCACGAAATTGTATCTGGATGTGTTTTACCAATAGGGCGATTAAGCGAAGAAGCATTAGAATCCCGCAATAAAGATTTTAAGATTTTCAGAGAATTTTACAGTTGTAAAACTTCTAGAAAGGATAATTTAGTAGATATTTTTAATCGTATGTTAATTTCATCAGATCCCATGATTTCAAATTTAAGGCAGAAACCGGTACAAATTAAAAATAATTTTCATCAGGATGCTATAGATATGTTTGAAGAGCCAGCACTCTGAAATCAATTATGTTTTAATTAATATACGTATTTTTCCGAATTGTACTACTTTTTTATTTAAATTATGTTACAAACATGTTATTTACTACATAATTTTATGCATGAAACCATTAAATTACGAAAACATAATTAATATCATGTCCCTATATGACGCTGCCCCACTGTGCGCCGGTCGGAGACCGATATAGGGATGAGCCAACTACCTGTCTGTGTTTTCCCTGTTCCCATGTTTATATAATCGTGTGTTATGTGTAACCTTGCCGTGTACCCTCATGTAAATAATTGTGCAGCGCGTCCGACAACTAGGGAACCTGTACGGCGATTTACGTGTGGGGCCCACGGCACGCGGTGCCGAGCCGGTATCTAATCCGTTGCTTGTGTCTATTCCAGAACTACCTTGGGGCTTAGAAAAGCCATATTTGTGAAGATTACTATTGCTGAGCAACCTGAAGCTGCGCCGTCGCTCCGTGGCCTTCGACCCGGAGCATCTCGCCAGCTAGAACAAGATTAATTGGAGGACACCAGCGGACCCGGCCGGCCGACCGCCGTCGCCTGTGGACCCACAGTTAAGTGCACCGGGCACTTCCGTAAACAGTATATGTGATCCTATTCTACCAACACACAATTAGCTACTAGCATTATATAAACCCTAGGTTCCCTGCCAATAAAGTAACGTTAATTGTCTTACGTCGTTTTAATTGTATCTTCCAAGCAGGGGCCGTATCATGGACACGAACGCTGTGATGTGTATTTTCTGAAGAAAATTATTCAACCGTTATTCGAAATTATACTCAAAAGACCGGTAATAAGACAGGGCGTGTCAGTCCTTGCCCGAGAGTCGGCATAATAATATTTATTGTATAATGCTAAATATACATATACTTACCTATGTTACAAAGCACGTAACGATAAAATAAATTTTAAAGGAGAATTTTCTTTAAAAATAAGAGCTCAGTCACACCATACACGCTGTCCGCCGAGGATGCTACTCGTATATTATGTACACGTGTATGTATACTACGGCGACAGCGTATACGACGACCGCGTTGGTATACTCATCGGAACATATAAAATACTAGCAACCCTTAGCGCAAACTGCGCAAGTAATATTTTTTTTTTTTTACTTTTTGTTAAATGTCTAATCTTATCGCACCACTTGAGACCACGACCTTTCCAACGGTGTGCCACACTTGACTGTGCGACTCTTAGTTTAGGAGGAGAAGCGGCTTCACTGGCGTATTATTTATATATAGATAGGTGTCGAAGTAGTAACAAGGTAACATTGGATTGTTGGTCATTGAAGTGCACCATTTTGTTTTCTGGCTGTAAATGTACTTTCAGAATCATTCTTGATGACTTAATTTTGATTCTTTGACTGAAGCGCCAGCTGTATCACCATCCACAGAACACTACAGACTTCAGCTGGTAGTGTGACGTATGACTCGAGAATCGTTGCGGAGCGAAAAGAGGACACGATTGACTGATATTGTTACTAGAGGTTCTGAGTGAATGACGTCATAATCGTGAGTACCCTTCAATGACGTGCATCGTGAATGGCTACATAAATTCATAGGCATGCCTTTACCCTGGAGAGAGTAAACATCCACATAATAATTATGGTGGCGAAATGTGGGCCACATTTCGCCAGTTACTTAGAGAACCCCATTATTCGGTAATATACGGTTCAGAGTGCAACCCGGCACGAAGGGCAGGAGACTTTGGGAATATACTCTTTATACATAGTCCCAAAATACATGTTGGCATTTTTGGAAATTATATTTTTTGATAATATATCTAGTTTTATTTCTTCAGCTTTCACCAAAATAATAATAAAAATAACTGGCAACTCTGGACATCTGTACATACGTCATTTTCAATCTATTAAATATTTTAATATTTTTATGTAAAATATCTTGCCTCAGTTTATGAAATTCTTACAGATTTCTAAATTCGCGTCTTGTCTACTTCAGCTACTTCCACAGTATCATGACATATGGCATACTACTGTGGGGTAACGCTGCCGATATTGAATGCATCTTTGTGTTGCAGAAGAGGGCTGTCCGGACTATCTATGGAATGGGGTCTCAGGAGTCATTAAGAGATAAGTTTAAGCATATTAACATCCTTACAGTGTATTCACAGTATATTTATGAAATTTTATTGTATTACCACAAGAACAAAAGTAAATTTGTGAAAAATAGGGATAATCATAATCTAAACTTAAGAAATAAGGATAAACTGGCTGTTCCTAAATTTAGGCTTCATAAAGTGAGTAATTCTTTTGCGGGGAACTTTATTCGAATGTACAATACATTGCCAACCGAAATAGCAAATTTATCTGTCAATAAATTTAAAAAACTAATATAAAGTAAATTGTGCCATAAAGCTTATTATAGTATTAATGATTTCTTAGCTTGGCAATGGCTGCCTGGTTGTAACACGAATTGCTCCTTTCTAAATAACTCTGTATTAGATTTAAGATGAAATATTTTGAAAAAAGCCGACCTGAGTTTCTTGAGGGCTCTTCTCAGTCTCGTTGCATTTTGGAACCCTCGGTAGAGTCACACCAACTTTTGACGAATCTAAATATTTTTTTAAAAATTTCAAAGATAATAAACGTTATTTTATTTTATTTTATTAGTGTTGTAATTCCATCAATCAGGCGTTGGTTGCGGCAGTCGACTAATAAACTGTAGTAGCCTAAAAAGTCGACGCCGATGATTGGCTTTGTGACATCAGCCACAATAAAACGCCATGTGAACGCGCGGCGAAGGCCTAAATCTAATGTCAGTGGCAAGTCACCGTAGGTGGCAATGATTGTTCCATTGGCAGCGAACAACTCATACCGGGTTTTCATACGTGGCTCCCGAACAGCGGATCGTGGGAAGACGCACAGGTCCGAACCCGTGTCAATGAGGTATTGAATTTTCGTCTTGCGATCCGTTATGAACAGGCGGCTTGAAATAGAAAGGCAGTAGTTTACCGTCACTAATGGCTGCCTGGGAAGTTTTCCGACTTCTTAAATGAGCAGGGCTGTGAGCTTTTGTGTGCTTGTTCCCGGAACCGATTATGGTAGTAGAAATATGAGTTATCACTAGTACGTGAGCGCGACCTCGAGCGGTTATGTCTCGGAATGCTTCTGTCGTTTCTGGAACGTGAGCGGGAAAGTCTATGCAGGCCCATGCTCATTGCCTCCAATCTGCCTCTGAGGTCCGATACGGTACGAGTGAGCATGGCTACGTCAGTACTTTCGGTGGTCGTCGTCATTGTGCTTCCTACTTGCACGGTTACTGGAACGACGTCGTTCACGCGATCTACTAACTTGGATAGGTCCTCCAGAGTCATTTTACATTGCTGGGCTGCTATGCTGGTCTGCAAATGTGTTGGCAGCCTACTAGTCCAAATGGATTTGATAAAATCTGAAGTAATATTAGAACCAGCAAGTAGTTGTAAGTACCGGAGGAATTGACTAGGCTTCCTGTCACCCATCTCTTCGTGCATGAGAAACTGTTGTATCTTCTTTTCTTGCGAGGCTGACAGTCTTCGTATGAGCTCGGTCTTCAACGTATCGTATTTGTTTGAAGCCGGTGGAGAAACGATCAAATCGCGTATTTCCGATGAATACTGCGGTTCGAGTTGAGCCAGGACGTAGTTAAATTTTGTCGTCGGCGATTACTCTGGATAGCACGAATTGTCCCTCCATTTGTGCGAACCATAGCTCTGGGTCATTGGGGTTGAACTTCGGGATCTTGACTCCTACTCGGTAAGCTTCTCCCAACACCACATCCGTAATCGTAGGCTGTACCAGGCTGTCCGGAAGGATCCGTCATTCTGTGGCCGGGAACAACGCTCGATGATGATGATTACGCGGTTTGTTACTGTAGTTCAACCGGGAACGGCGCTCAGATGATGATGATGATGCGGCTTGTAACTGTGGTTCAACCGGGAACAGTCCTCCGATGATGATTATTATTGTATTCAAGCACTGGTTGCTTGATATCGAGTGTCACCAGTAAAGTCGAGGGTCACCAGTGACGTCGGGAACTTCAGCAAGTTATTTGATATCTTATCACGTCGGGGTCAGCAGTGTGGTGGTTGTTGGGAGATATATTGAGACGTTTACAGTAACACAGTATGTGGATGAATGAAATTATTTATTGTTGACATGCATTCGCTTTTTTCGGGGGGTGATGTTGCTCGCGTCCGTAGGATTTACCACCTTTCCTTGACCCACCCTACACGTGCCCCCCGGGTGGTGCAAAACGAGCAACAACGCCGAGCAACAGGCGGCGGTTAAATAACCTGACCGGCAAACACAGGCCAAGGGGAACTAATAACCCCCTAAAAGTGTGGCAACAGTGAAAAAAAAAAAAAAAAATTGCCCTAGGACCGGGTGACCCCAGATGACGGCTAACCTTACTCAGACATGCGGGGCTCTGTCTGGGTGGACCTTTGTTTCCCTAGCTGATCGTGGGAACAAAATTAAATATGGTACTGATTTTAAAGAAGAAGGACGGCGATGTGGTTCGCCACCCATCACGTCTCAGTCCCAGGGTAGGCGAAAAGTGGGCTATGGAAAGCCGCTTTGCGACGATCAATGTAAGAGGAGGTATGAATGATAAAATGGGGGAAATGTGTAAGTTGATGAGTGAAAGACGACTGGATGTTTTGTGTGTGAACGAGACTAAGCGGAAAGGGTGTGACACAACCACACATGGGCCATTTACAGCTTTTTGGTCAGGGGTGGCTGACACTAGTCGGGCCAGTCAAGGTGTTGGAATTATCCTTTCTGCTAGAATGAATGAGTGTTTGATTGACTTCGAATGTGTAAGCCCAAGGCTACTGTGGATGAGGCTGAAGGTCGGTCTTTCGCGCATCTTTGTAGTGGGAGTTTATGCCCCACAGGATGCGCAGTGAGACCGGTCCAACCAAGCACAGAGTGAAAGGCAGGTGTTTTGGGACAGCATGAAAGATACCTTGGGTAAATGCAAGCCGAATGAAAGAATCATAATGTTAGGGGATTTTAATAGTCGGGTGGGAGTGGAGCGTGATGGATATGAAAGTGTTTTGGGTAAGTTTGGTTTCGATAGAGTGACTGAGAATGGAAAAAGTTTGCTTGAAGTATGTTTGGAGTGGAATCTTGTGGTAACAAACACTCTGTTTAACCACAAAGATATCCACATGTATACTAGACAAGAAGGAGAACAGAGAAGTATGATAGATTTTGTGATTGTGGACGACAGATTGAGAAAGACAGTGATGGATACCCGGGCTTATCGTGGC
The DNA here is from genome assembly GCA_963556515.1 of Nudaria mundana. NCBI lineage: Eukaryota > Metazoa > Arthropoda > Insecta > Lepidoptera > Erebidae > Nudaria > Nudaria mundana. The sequence continues at coordinate 201,674 of OY748287.1, read as the reverse complement.
ACTGGTGTCGACACAGACCACTATATGGTTGTAAGCCGGTTAAGAGGTTTATTTAAACGGTGGCGACACTACGCCCATGAGTCTGGGACCGAGCTTGAACGGATAAAAGTAGAAAGTTTGCAAGAAAGGAATAAAAGAGAAGAATTTCGAAATAGCTTGAGAGAGAAGTATGAGAATATGGATGAAGAAGATGATATTGAAAAGTTATGGGTGCAGTTAAAGGAAGGACTTCTGCAAGTAGCTGTGAAAGTATGTGGTGTCAGCAAAAGGAAAAAAGGACGTATGGTCAAAAGAATGAGTGTAGAGGCACAAATGGTTGTAGCGGGCAAGAAGAAAGCGTGGCTGGACTGGTTGGCAATCAAAGCCAATCACAGAATGAATAAGGCGACAGATGAGGATGTCTCAATAGCAAAAGAGGAATACAAGAAGCGTAAAAGAGAAGTAAAGAAGGTGATAGCTAAAGAGAAAGAGAATGAAAGTGATGAATTTGATAGGAGGTTATCTGACAACTTCCAGGAAAATGTTAAACTTTTCTGGAAGTCTATAAGAACAGCCAGGGGCACTATCCAATCCTCGCAACTGGACAAAGTCAGAAACCACGATGGAAGCTCTGTGATTGGGGAAGAAAGTGTTTTAAAGAGATGGAAGGAATATTTTGAAAGTCTGTTTGAGAAAGAGGATGCGCAAGCGGAATCTCGTATAGAGGACAAGAATAAAAGTGGGAATGAAGAGGAGAATGAAATAAGTGTGAAAGAGATTATGGATGCACTGAATGGCATGAAAGCTGGAAAGGCAGCAGGATATGACAGGATCTCGACCGAGATGCTGAAAGCAGCACAAGGCGTAGTATCAAGTCAGCTGTACCGCCTTTTTAACCTTTGTTGGAGAAGCGGTAGTGTACCAGGAGACTGGTGCAAAGCCGTCATTGTGCCGCTGTACAAAGGGAAAGGGTCACAGCGAGACTGCAAAAACTACCGCGGGATAAGTCTGCTCAGCGTCGTCGGCAAGTTATATGCAAGGGTTCTGATTACTAGATTGACGAATGACACTGATGACAAAATGTGGGATGTGCAAGCTGGATTTAGGAAAGTAAGAGGATGCATGGATCAGGTCTTCTCTTTACGCAGCATTGCCGAAAAGTTCCTGGCAAAAAGACAAAAGGTCTACTGCGCTTTTGTAGACTTAGAGAAGGCCTATGATAGAGTGGTGAGGAGCGAATTGTGGTCAGCGCTGTCCATGTATGGAGTAAGCAGCAATCTAATACGAGCACTGCAATCACTTTATGAGGGTTCCAGTGCTTGTGTCCGCATAAACGGGACTTACACGGACTGGTTCGGTATCGAACGAGGCGTCAGGCAGGGCTGTGTAGCGTCACCAATGCTGTTTAACCTATACATGGATAACTGTCTGAAAGATCTGAAAGCGAGTGTGTGTGGTTTAAGAATGGATGAATTGACCATCAAGTGCCTCTTATATGCTGATGACCAGGTAATACTTGCGTCATCGGCGGAGGAGTTGCAGGTGATGGTTGATATTTTGAATGACTCTTTGAAAAGGAAGGAAATGAAAGTGAACGCAAGTAAGACGAAAGTAATGGTATTTGAACGAGACGAAAGCATGTCGAACTGTGCGATTGTTATTGAAGGAGAAAGAGTGGAGCAAGTGAAAGAGTTTGTGTATTTAGGGTCCAAGTTTACAAGGGATGGAAGATGTGACGACGACATTGAAAGAAGAGTTGTGGCAGGAAATCAAGTGAATGGGGCTCTGCATAACTTTATGAACAGTCAGAAGATTTCCCGGAGGGCTAGGCTGGCTGTTCATAGAGGAGTGCTGGTCCCTACACTTATGTATGGAAGTGAATGTTGGGTTTGGCAGAAGAAGCATGAAAGTAAAATAAATGCAGTGGAAATGAGAAGTTTGAGAAGTATGACTGGGGTGACATTGGTTGAGAAAGTGAGGAACAGTGAGATACGAGAACTTTGCGGTGTATCAGAAGATGTAGTGAGTAAGATAGAAAAAGGGATGCTTAGATGGTTCGGGCACGTAGAAAGGATGGATGAAAGAAGATTGACGAAACAGATACATAAGGCGGGCGTGAATGGACAGGCAGGTAAGGGTCGACCTAGGCGGACCAAATCGGAGATGTTTTGAACAAAGGCCAGGTCAAGAGCACCCAGAACCGGAGAGCGTGCATGAAGATAGTTATGAAAGTGGAAGAAGCGAAAGAAGTATGCCAGGACCGTAGCAAGTGGAATTCCATAGTCTCTGCCTACCCCAATGGGAAAGAGGCGTGACCATATGTATGTATGTATATGTATGTATGTATTCGCTTTTATAATAATGTATACAAGTACCTATAGTACTAGAATATTCCCGATGATACAAAACTGGTTTAGGTAGGTGTGGCTTAGACAATAGGAACAAGTTTAAATACCTATACTTATGTTGTACCTACGATTTGTTTACTTTCATCTAATTGGTTGGTTTAATTATAGAGAGGTACTCGAAAGTTCTGGGCGCGCCTTCTTGTATTATCTAAACGTATTACGTCAGAGATAAGGTATGCCACACATGAATAACAAAGTCTACAAATATGAACCGAAGATTTGACAAATGTCAATCATCAAAAAAACCAATAATAATGTTACGAAAAAATAAACAGGATGAACGATTATGGATAAAGATGTTAACGAGAGCCAGGAGTAATAATGCTCAGCTAACACCCCCGGACTCGACACTTAGCTCCGCCTCGCAAGCGCCGAACCGTACACCTGCGACACAAGTGCTTGCTGAGGCGTCGAACTCATCATCAAGTGATGAGTATTTTTCTCCGCTGACGTCGCCAACACCTGTAAGTCGGCGAGGGAGTTTGGGGCCCCGAAGCCCACCAGCTTCGAGTAGGATACCCACCACCGATGGTACATGCGTGCACCGCATGCGATGGACTTCATCCATCAATGAAAACGGGCATATAGGCTACAGTTAGGGAAACCAACCTGATTGCGTACCGTTCAAGGATGATTCCTTGTTTCAGGCTCTTGAACCAACAGTGAGCGTTGCCGTCCAACGACTATCGGATCAAGTGCGAGCTATCCAACGATGCAAGTTATTGGATCAACCTGGGGTTGATCGACTAGGCCTGGAAGTGTTATCTACTCGACTTGCTCCAGCGTCAATGAGGGCACCGTCACCTGCTACACACACGGTTGTAATTAGTGCCACTTTAGTTGAGACCGTACTCGACGCGGGAGATGATACGAGTGATATATCTATCCAGGTAAGCAAGCAATTAAGGAAATTACTTTGGAAGATGTGATCTCTTAGTATAAGTTTGCACCTAATTCTAGACCACGGCTAACACGCTTGCTCATGCATAGACGAAATCTGGCTTTTATGGGAGCTCTAAATGCGTTGCTTGCTCCGTACTTACGGACTAGCAATGATTTGCTAGATACCCACTCGATTCTTTATTGTGGAGCTATTACCGCTTGTCGTGTTGCAAGCGTTAAATTCCCTGAAGTTAACCGTGCATCACGATCGGATGGTGTACCCGTATGGCAGGCAAGAATCGAGCGACTTATTAGTTTTAGCCGGGGAAATAATCGTCCCCGGGTCATGCGTTTCGTGACTCAGGCATTCGCTGGGACCGGTATTAGCTCCCAGCAATACTTAGTCAATGTCACGGAACATATTGACTTTCTGAAGCAGAAAGTATATGCATGGGCTAGTCGTATTCGTCGTTATAGAGATCGTGTAGTTTCCTCAAGAACAAAGTGTAAAAAATTCATAAAAAAAATAGAGAGCGTGTAGATAGATTCTGGCAGAATCGTGACATATTGTCGGTACCCGTCGAACGTTCGGAGGGTGACTGGATCCGTGTTCTCGAGTGTGAATGCGGTAACATCGAGCCCATGGAGTCTATCACAATAGACTCCGAAGACGTTAGTTGTGCAATGCGTACGGCACAGAACTGGAAAAGTCCTGGGCCAGACGGATTGCACAACTTTTGGATCAAGTAGGTTCGAAGCTCACATGAACACTTGGCAACACAGTATCAAGAAGCCCTCGAGTTTGGTTCCTTACCCGCTTTCATGACCACTGGCATCACCTTCCTGCTCCATAAATCAGGTAGTACCACGGAACCTAAGAACTATAGACCCATCACTTGCTTACCTACCATCTACAAGCTCCTTGCATATATTCTGAGAAGTAAAATCATTGTATAAAATTAAACCGACTCTTAAATCCTTCTTAGTCTCGTGTACGGGGCGGTGAACCACAGTCCTTCGTCAACCAGGTAGTGGTGGGTACGCCTATGATCCGCATGACTTGATAAGGATTGAGCGTGGTATAGTCCAGGGCGACAGTTTGAGTCCATTGTGGTTTTGTTTAGCACTGAGTCCACTAAGCACATTGCTGAAGGATTTTCCCCCCAACGCAACGTATTGTTTCCAGTAAAGGAATACTTGTGCCAAGTTTCGTTAAGATAGGATAATAAATATGGCCCAGAAAAACATTAAAACGTTGTTTGACCTTATTTGCCCCATTTTACTCCCAATCCAAAAAAGGTCACGAAGTAAAAAAAATATGAAATCAAGGACACGTGTCCCAATTTTCGGGAAGATCGGATAAAAACTGTGGCTGCCAGCCCGGAACACACATACTGAGAGACAGATATACAGACGAAGGAAAGCAAAATTATCCAATCTCGAAATGTAGACGCTTTGCTCGATCGACCAATTAGCTTTTCGTGCTATATTGCCGATAGAATAGATAATTAAATACTTGAATTCACTGCGTGTGCCAGTGTTCAATAATCTAAACAATAAAGCGAACTCCATTTATATTGAATGTCTATTTGTTTATTGACACGACAGAGGTTTGTTCGAGGGCGGCTGTAAACTTTGTTTTATTGCGTTTTATTTCTATTGGTGTTCAGAGCATTGGGTTACAAAGTTTTTATTCCCGTTTGACTCAAGACTGTTCGTGAAACTTGTTTGTTATTAACTCTGTAAGTTCACTGAAACAGTCAGTACTCGAGACTACAGCGGAACTCACAATTGCTCTTTTATTTTCGACAGTCCGCTTTTATGTTGTTTTCTAGCAAATAAACGATTTCATTTCATTTCATTTTATGTTTGAATGGATCTGGACTCAAACGACGCATTATATTCTATCTATGTGCCACTACATAGGTACTTTTTACCTTAGTGTATACTCTAGTAGGATTACTGGTTACAGCTTACAATTTGCAGCACTGTGAAATTATATCTAAGCTATTTAAGTACTATTCTAATACTTTAGATATAATTTCATACAGTGCCGTAATACACGAGTAAGTTTTTGCTTAAGAGTCCTTAACAAACCTTTGATCTGGTTACCTCATTAATCGCGTGCATTGTAGCACTGTAAAACTGTTTGCGTGGTGGTGTATTGTAGCTGCGGAAGTATGGAGGAGTATTAGTGCATAGCGCTGTAGGTACATCCGCCATCCGCGGCGCGGAGAATATTGCGCGTACAAGTAGCTACTGGCTATTCTGCACGTGTTTTATATAATACATAGACATTACTTTTAGAACTTGTATATTGTTATAAAACTAGTGGTTCTGTGAACCGTAGACTTCGGGAGCGGCTTTGTTTATTCTTAAATTGTATTTATATGCATGACTTTTGATTTTATTTATATGGATTGCTATGGTTACGGATTGCGTTCTTGACAGGCCGTAGACTTCGGGAGCTTTGTTTAGAACATTTATTTTTCAATTTTCTTTATTACTCTTTCATATTTCATCCAATCCAAAAAATATCATTCAAATGTTATTCATTATAAGCAAGGAGTGTGTGTGTAAAGTTTCATGAAAATCGGTTGATAAATACGGCCGCAATTATGATCTGACGGAACCCGTAGATGTAGACATGTAGAGGCCCAGACGAAAGAAATTCTACCCAGTCTGCAAGTTGAAACGGAGACTTCGGTCGCTTCGCTCCCTCAGTCATTAAAAACAAAACTAGAAGTGGCACACAGGATACTAGACAGAGCATAGCTGGACAATACTTATATATTTATTTTACTGTCTATACACCGTGAACTTGCTTCTGTGTATTTGTGTCAATTTTATTGTTGCAGTATACATTGCCATATATTTGCAAATAAACAGAGAGATTCGATGGTCATTATCTAGTTCAAAATGTGTGTGATTTTAGTATTGTCATTGGCTGATTGCGAGTGTGGTCCTGATGCGCTGCGGCGCGGCCTGACCACTGGTTAGAGGAACGCTCGTTAACGCAACCACACTCATCTGCGTCACGTTCACGAACTAATGCGACTGGATGGATGCGGTTTTGATCATTTGACGAGCGGTTGGATCGATGTTATGAAATTAAATCCGCGGCGAACTTTGAAAAGCTGCCAATCATAGTCATAGTAAATAGGTGTCGATTATGTATGTTACTATACGTAAAATGATTTCTTGTCGGATAAAACATTGCAATATTACAAAATGTATAAGCTGTGATGTGTTCAGTGTGTACTTGACTGTTGAGATGGAAACAAGGCAACCCTAAAGAAGTGTCTAAATTAAAGCATAAATGACCGTATAGTTTCAAAATTAGAACAAAATAAGTAATGGCAACACTGACACTGACTAACAGCTGATTTTTGTAGCTCTTGCGAATTAATATTAAATTATTCAATATTTTAGTAAATTTAATTAATTATTATTATTAATAATTTAATTAATTTAATTAATATAATATATTATTAATTAAAAAAACAAACTCGTGGAATTATTGTAAAATTTGTCAATAACAAGACCGGTTTTGCCGAACTGTCAGTGCATGTAATCGCTGGTTCTTTTGAATATTTCGTGGAATATTCTTAGTGAATGGTTTACTGGTGAATTTGATTACCTTTTTTTCACGTGTATATATGTTACAGTATATTCCACGTTGCCAACAGGCAGGTATTTAATACAAATTCCTAGGTTTATATCGCATTGAGATACCGGTGAATTCCAACCTACCTACTAGGTATAAATAGTCTGCTAGAACTCTACAAAGTACACCTTTAATTTATATACTTAAATAGATTATTTCTTAGTTAGTCAGTTGGTTTTGTTGCTCTGCATTGTGGCTAGGTGTTCATTATCTTCTCAATTATACCCTACTAAGCAATGTCAATATGTCTACATCCACTCGATCTGCCACCGCACGTCAATTGCAAATACAGTTGAAAGAAGCCCTATTACAACTCAAAGTAGAAAAGAAAGAAAACCAGCAACTGATAATGGAAAAGGAAGATAATGAACGTGACTATATATAATGCGAGTTAGAAATTCTAATTTAGAGCAACAGCTGTCCAAAAGTCAGGTTGATTGTGATGAGTTGACCGAGCAACTAAACCAGCTTAAATTGGAAATGGAATCTTTGGAAGTGATATGTTTGAACAAATCCTCAGACGTAACACACAATTAGAAGATGTGCTGGGGGACGCACACAGGTTTATTAATACCTATGAACAGGATGCCCAGTCGCACCAATTAACAGAGGTGTCCAACCTCTACACAGAAATTATTGAAAGTAATTGTGTGCCTGCCTCAACTAATTTATCTGTCATTGATCTCACAAATGATAGTAGGTGCTTAAATACTTCTAAACCAATGATTAGTCATAATAAAATCAAATGCCAAAGAAAAATAAACAAAAACATATTAAATAAACATAATAAAATTAATTTAAAAATGAAATCTTGTTTGTCTAATAATAGTAATTTAAATTTAAAACTACAGTCTGACCTGGATATTTGTACTGGGCAGTTGGTTATATGCAGTAAGCAGTTGGCTGCAAGTCAGATGGCTCATGATGTTGGGAGGGTCACGTTAGAATCTCACATCAAGTAATTACAGGAGAATTATGATAGTTTATTCTTTAAATACGAACTACAAAGTAAACAGAATACTGAAAACATGTTGGCATTGGACAAATTGATAGATGACAGTAGACACAACCAAGAGTTACTTGATTCTATAACTCAGCATTATAACTCTGAGCACATCGACCAACACCCTATCAATGACTCCGTACCAGCTCTATCTACTTGTGACAGTATTCTGGAAACAACTTCTGATCCTACCACCAACATTGAGCCTCCCAGTTGCCAGTCCTCATCCTATAATTAAAAAATATATCTTCTAAATAATTTTAATCATACTTTGACATATCGTCATAGTGACACGTTTATTTGTTTTGACACTTATAATTTTATTAGTAATTATTGTTTTAAGACCAACGATAGTATTTATCTTATGAAGTCAGACAAAAATAAAATTGCTACATTGCTAGTAAATAATATTAATTTTTGGACGAGTCTACATTGTAAACAAAATAATAAACCTACAGATTTGTTAGATATTTGTAGTAATAATTTAGTATGTATAACAAATGATTTAAACTGAATATCCAGACAACAGGTATACCAGACCTAAAGATGGCTCATCAAAATATAGAAGGTCTTTCTGGCAAGGAATTAGTATTGGAGTTATTCCTAGAGGAATTAAATGTATTAAATGATATTTTTGTTAAAATGAGGTATCATTATGTAGAAAACCAACCTTCTTAATGTTATCTATGAATAATATTCTTAGTATGATTTTGTTTTATAGGACTGTCACTTGAAAATATGCATAGAAAAATGTCGTAGTAAAAATGTAATTTAAGTTATTTAAACATTTATACGTGAGTACTAAAATCTTTCTAATTCGGAGCTGATCCATAGAAGTAGAACTGGTATAGTTCATACAGGATGTCAATATAAGGTACAATATATGACACAATATCTTTTCATGGTAGCAGAGCGTACAAGCTACTGAATTAGAAGGAATAAAAATAAATATGGAATGAAAAGAAGAATTTAGATTACCAATATTTGTTGGTCCAACTACGAGAAATGGAAATTTAGATTAAAGAATTAAAAAATTGTGAGCAGGCTACAGAGTACGATGTAAGACCGAAAGAAATACCAGAAAATGAATGGAAGAATACTGATTTGAATGCTCAAAACTACATAGTAAACAGCATCAGTAATTCACAGCTAGACATCATCATTTCGGAAGAAACTGCATTTAATATGATAAAAAAACTGGATGACTTATACTTAATTTGTGGTTGTGCGATTAAACTGTTACTGAAAAAGAAAATATTGGAAACGAAATTCAGAGATGGGAATCCTATCGAATTTTTTTGAACTTTTGAAAACCAAATCAATGATTTAAAAGGAGCCGGTAAAAATGTGAGCGAAGAAGATAGATTAAGTTATCTACTGTTGTCATTGCCATCCAGAACATATCGTAAATATAGTAGATGCTATGCCCAAGGAGAACCAAACAGTTGAATATGTCAAATTGAAGATCATCAGGAGATGTCGATGGCTCGGCGCACGGCGACCGGTTTGGAGGACGGTCTTGTGCATGAATAAATACGAGAGTTGGGTAATTTGCATGTGGCGGAATTTTGCAAAGTAGTTAGATTTATTTTATTCAAATGGAAGATATAAAGCGCGTGTAGTAAAAGTAAAAGGTTTTCAACAAGTTTATAATGATAACGAAGAAATATACTCACCTGTGACTAGAATGATAACAATGAAAGCTCTGATGTCAATTGCTTGTGTCAGAGGTTGGCATATAGAATGCATGGATGTAGAAACAACTTTCTTGAATAGAACAATTAAATCGGAAGTATATATATACCCACCAGATGGTTATGAAATTGGAGACAATCAGGTGTGCAAGCTCAGAAAAGCTTTATACGGACTAAGAGAGAGTCCAAGAGATTGGTATGAATGCTTTAACAAATATATGTCAAGCATTAATTTTCAAAGATCAAACTATGATTATTGTTTGTACACAGGTTGTATCAATGGGGAGAAAGCGTACATATATGTTTGTATGTAGATGACATTTTGATTTCTGCCGAAAATGAGAATACGATCAAAAAAGTTAAACAAATGCTGAGTGACAGATTTCGTATGAAGGATTTGGGAAAAGTAAAACAATGCTTAGGAATAGATATTGACTACAAGCCAGAATTAAAGAAAATGACTTTGAGTCAACGTGTATACATAGGGAGTTTAGCAGAAAAATATAACATAAAAGATTCGAAGAAATACGAAACGCCAATGGAGCAGAACTTGTCAATTGAACCTGGAGAAATGAATTACGAACTTAAGTATAGAAATTTAATTGGAGCTTTGTAATATTATTGCTAGTGGGACGCGACCGGATGTTTTGTACAACGATAATTACTTAAGTCGCTTTGAAAACTCTTACAGTGATACACATTACAAATATGCGTTACGAATATTAAAATATCTTTATCATACTTTTTTTTTTTTTTTTAATTCCGCGGCCCAAGGCCGTGGCCGCTCTAACGTCCGTTGCCGGGCGTCTCTGGTTACTAGCACAGGGTATGTCCAGTGGCGCCCGGCAGACTTTGACCACCTCTGTGGTCTCTTCGGGTGTGGGGTCGGGACGAGAATCCCGCGTCGTTGGGGAAGGGTTTTATCCCGCGTCAGTGAGTGAATCTGGTTGCGTGCTATGGGGCAAAGGCCCCGCAGCACGCAACCCTTCTAGCCTGCTTCTGTAAGGAAGGCGGATGGCGATCCCGCCGTCCTCAGGCCCTGATCATGGAGGTCGATAGTCTTGGGCGTAGTCGCGGAGTCTGGGGCGCCCTGGCCGCCGACTACGGAACTCGGCGGGGAGGGTACGCTCCCTCTCCCTCCCGGCCGCCTCCTTCGCGAGCATAACTTGCTCACAGAAGGACACGGCCGAGTTCCACCTACTCCGGCTGGAGACCATGGCTTGAAGCATGGTCTCCAGCGAGAGGGTATCCACGCCCAGACCCACTACGAGGTCCCGGCGCTGACTCGCCCACGCTGAGCACTCCACCAACGTGTGGAGTGCGGTGTCGTCGTCGGAAACCTCGCAGTGTTGACACCGGGGTGTGACCTCACGATGCATGCGAAACAGATAGCTACCGAAGCATCCATGCCCGGCAACGATCTGCGTCGCACGGTACGTGAGGTCACCATGCTGCCTCTGCAGCCAATCGTCCATGATCGGTCTCACCGCCGCGATGATGGTGGTACCCCACTTGGGTTGCTCAAGTCGCACCCTCCATGACTCCATGAGATCCTGGCGGAGTTGGGACCGCTGGTCCTCGATTTCTCGAGACGCAGGCCTGTGGTCCCGCTCCAGCGCCTCCTTGCGCCATTGGAACAATGACGCAAGGGCTCTCGCTTCCAGGTCCCATGGAGGGGTCCCGGCTAGGAGACATGCAGCCTCTCCGGAGTGCGGTACCCCCGTATGGTTCTGACGGCCAAGGTTCGAAGCGGTCTGTGTAACAGAGTCACGTTCCCCTTGACCGCACTCCGCACGATCCCCAGGTACAGTCTCCTGCAGGAAGCGTTGGGTCCCTTTAGGTTGGGCATCAGTCGCGAAAGCGCGACCGATGCCTGCGTCACCTTGGGGACCAAACTTCGGAAATGTGGTCCGAAGTTCCATCGGCTATCAAGTACGATCCCTAGGTACTTCATCGAAGGCTTGATGCCGATGCTAACGCCTCCCACATTTATGCTGGAACCTTCGAGTGGAACGTTCCGAGGTCTGTGAAAACACAGAACCTCGGACTTATGCAAGGCCACCTCCAGTCCCAGCTGCCGTATCCGACCCACGACTCGAGCAACACCCGTCGTGACCTTGAGTGCTGCCTCCTGGTACGTTGCACCCTGCGCCGCACAACACGTGACAAGGTGTTGAACGCGTTGGCGATGTCAAGAGACACCGCCACCTTCACCTTGCCCTGCGAGACTGCTTCCTCCGTCAGGCTCTTCACGCGCATGATCGCGCTCACGGTGGAGCGTCCCCGACGGAAACTGAACTGGTTATCCGTCAGGTCTGGCCCCACACTCGTGAGATGCTCGACGAGGCGTTCCGCGATAATTCGCTCAAAGAGCACACCTCGTCAAGCAACACGATCGGCCGGTATCCGGACGGTGAGTCCACCGGCCACCCCGCCTTACGGATCAGGACCAGTTTCCCCGTCCTCCACACCTTGGGAAACTGGCCCCTTTCGAGGCATGCGCTAAAGAGCCCCATCAGTCGAGGCCCGAGTTCTTCGAGGGCCAGGACCCATGCACGGTCAGGAATGCCGTCGGGTCCGGGGGCAGTGATTTTCCGGCGTTTAAGCCGGAGTACTGCCGCACCTAGCTCCCCCACGCTGACTTCGGGTACGTCGTCTTCGCTGGTGCTATCCGCGTCGGGCAGAGACGGAGCCATGCGCGGAGGGACGTGCTCCTCTGCGCTCGTCGGCTGCGACCATTTTATTTTATTTATTTTTATTTTTATGCCTCCGGCGAAACCTGGTGTACCGGCGGCGGGCGGAGATGCATGCTGCGCGCAGCTCTGCAATCTCCGGCGACCACCAATACACCTGCTTCCTGGCCGGTCTGGGTGTAACCCTAGGCATCGCCGCATCACAGATTTGCGACATGGCTCTCCTGAACCACTCCGCCTCGGTATCCACATCGGCAGGCCGGTTCGGTGCCGGAATCCAGGCCTGCACGATGGATGCCTCCAGGAGAGCTTCCTCGATCAAGATGGTGAAGTGCCCAACGCGGATCCGGGGGATTTGCTACCGGCTGTGGGAGGTCAGGTGAGGGGACGACATCGAACCGGATTTACCGATGGTCCGAGTGCGTCTCCTCACCCTCCTCCACGCGCCAGCCTGTAATACGGCGGGCGAGGTCGGGGAATGCGAACGTTACGTCTACGATTGATTCCCCCCCGGTTGAGGACCTCCAGACCACGTGTTCTGGTCCAGTCCTCAAGAAGCCCCCCCTTGTCCCTGGTTTCCCGGGAGCCCCACGCCTCACTCCAGGCGTTGAAGTCTCCCAGGAGCAGGACAGGGCGAGGACGGCACGCAGCGAAGACGACGTCGAGCTCAGTGAGCCATAGCTCAAACTGAGACTCGTCAATGTTCGGCGAGATGTAGGCCGACACGACCGCAAACCCTTCAAATTCCGCCGCAACACACCCCCGGCCACTTGCAATCAATGCAAGGCGCGAGGTGTCCACGGCGGAACCCCCAAAAATGCAATAGGCCGAGCCGTCCTGGTCCACCGGGCTTCCCGGGTGGACATAATACGGCTCGGCGACCACGGCCAAGTTAATAGACCACTGCGCAATGCTCTGGTACAGAAGATCCTGAGCAGCACGGCAGTGGTTCAAGTTCAACTGCAGAATGCGGACATGGGCGCACATTAATGTACGTCCATGTCAGCATCCCGCTGCGAACCTGGCCGAGCAGAAGCGGCTCCCCCGCTGCCTACAGCGGACGGACGAGGTTTAGGCCTCGAGGTGGCGCAGGTACGGCTGCCGACCCGATGGTCCGCCGTTTTGCCCTCCGCCTCGCATCTAAAACAGCGAGGCGGGGCCTCACAGCCATTGGCCTTATGACCGGGCCGGCTTCAGCGGAAGCACCGATCGCCCACGGTGTCTTCCGCTGTGCACTGCACTCCGACGTGCCCCACCACCATGCACCGGAAACACCTGGTTTCCCGGGCACGAAGGAGGTGCACCTGCGCCTTTAGGAAGCCCCCTACAAGCAGGCTATGTCCGTCCGCCAATTTAAGTGCCGCCACGACGGGGCAATGGACGACTGTCATCCCATGACCGGTGGAGCCGAAGGAGATATCTCCAGCTTTCACCTGGTCATGGGAGCAGCCACCCGCCTCCACGACGGCGGAGATTACTTCCTCCGTCGTGGCCGCGTCATCCAGACCCTTGATGCGCAATGCGGCGCATTTGGTAGGTCTGGTGACGCGGACGGCTTCTGCGTCCAGCACGACCCTAAGTTGAGCCGCTAGGGCGTCCGCTTTGGGACCGCTGGAGGCGCCGGAGACCTCGAGGAGGCGAGCACCGGTGCGGGTGTTTTTACACCGGAGCCCCCCCTGAATATCGAGGGCCGAGAGGTTCACTGAGGCTGTAACCTGCCTCAGGACATCAGCGTACCCCACACCCTTCTCCACACCTGCCAGCGTCACGGTCAGGACGACGGCGGTGGAGCGAGGAGGGCGGGGCCTCTTCGGCGCCTTCGCCACGGTGGCTCTGGCCGCTTTCTTTTTGGCCCTCTTGCGCTGCTTTTTGGCACCCACTACTTCCCATCCCTCCCGTCTGGAGGGATGTAAAGAGGCAGCAGGAGCAGCAGCGGGAGTGGCCCTGAAGGCAGCGGGGGTGGCACTCCTCTTGCCCTTCCCCTTGCCCTTCCGCGAAATGGCCGCAGCCTCGGCTGGCGTCCACCTCGCTGGGACAGCGGACGGGGGCAGGGTGGGGCGGCGGCTAGGAGGCCGGCCTCTCGGACGGGGCGCAACGCCGGCGCCAGCAACAGCCGCGTAGGAGAACGCGGTCTGCGTCAGCGCAGGGCGGTACGGTCCTCAAGGACGCCAAGGCGCCTCTCGATCGCCGCCATGAGCTCGGTAAGAGTAGGCGGCACAGGCTGTGGCGGCGATACGGGAGCCGCATTGGGCGCGGTCCTGGGTGCCGTCCCTGATGGCCCAGCCTTCGGGGAAGGCGGCGTGGGTTGCTCCGTCTGGGTCCCGGTAGGCCCCTTGACCAGCTTGGTCAGGTTCGCGACCTCCTGTCGCAGGGCCTCCATCTGTAGCCGGGACGCGGCAAGTTCCGCCTCCAGGCTGGCCACCTGGCCCCGGAGCTTCTGCTCCCCTGCGGGGACGCTCCGCGCTAGGAGCTCATCCAGGGAAGACTGGGCGTGAGTCACTGCCGTCTTCACCACCTGCCTCTTACCCTGCAAATTTTTGGTGCCACCCTTCATGGCTTCTGCAATTCGGGTAAGAGCCAGCATGAGCTCCCGCGCGGCTGGCACCTCCTTGTCCCTGCCACTGGGCAGGAACGGCACTGTAGGGGCGGGGGCTTTAAATACCGGCGACTTTCGGTATTTACCGGACGTCGTAGTCGCCAGGTATTTCGTCGGAACCACCTCCTCGGTCTCGCTGGATGCGGTCCCCCCAGAGCAACTGGTGCTCCGGTCACGCGACGACCCCGCCTTCGGGACCACCTTCTCCCGAGTTCTTTTGACTGGGGTCTTCCACAAGGAAAAACCCTCCGTCTCCATGCTGCTGGGAACGACGTCTGTCCCAGCAGCGGTCGACGCGACCTCCGCGTCGGTTTGGGGGGTGGTTTTGAGGCACACCCCCTGGCCTGTCGGGCTTTGTTGACCCCTCCCAAATACCTGATGGGGGTCGCTGTGACTGGTGCCGGGCCTGAGCCCCGCATCAGTCACAGCCGGGTGTTCGTGGAGGGATTCCTCACCTCCAGTTCCCCGTTGGGTAATCTTATTATTCGTACTTTGCAAAGCCATTTTTTTAAATAGTTTAACGTCCTTCGACGGGCGACACCCTAAGCGTGACAGCTCCCCTGCACGATTCATCCCCTCACCGGGTGTCAGAGCTTGGGATTGGGTTAATTTTTTATAGAGGTGTTCATCCTGGCGGCCCCGAGGGGCCACAGGTCCTGTCAATTCAGGATTACGGCTGGGCCGGGCGGGGGTCTTTACAAGACCGTTCCGCCCGCCCCGTTGGTTTTTAACGAGGTTTTCTTCCTCACGGTTCCGAAGAACCGGCTTCCCGCCTGCTGTCAGACGGGGTTCGGCCGAACGGTGGTCTCTGCGAGACCGTGTCCGACACCGCTGATGAGCTCAGTGATGTCGGACCCGTCGCCCTGGTGGTTTCTCCGCACAGCAGCACTCTGCTCTGCAGAGTGTCGGCGGAGAGACCTGGGCCGCGCTAGGCCCCCGTCGTAGTAGGTCTGCGTTCCTCATGCGAGGCGGCAAGACCCCCACCTTGGCCAGAATTAGCCGTAGTAGCTACAACTCTGCGGTACGTTGCCGCAGAGTTGCAGCCACTGCCGTTGCCCGGGGTGCACCACGTGGAGGATCTGACCAAAGCACCCCATCTTTATTATACTTGTGATTTAGTACTAAACTATAATGGAAAATATGAATATTTAGATGCGTTTGTGGATGCTGTTTGGGCAGCAGATAAAAATGACAGAAAATCAACTGCTGGTATTGTGTTAAGAGTATTTGATAATCCAGTTATGTGGAAGACACATAAACAAAAATTGTTTCGAGAGCATCAACGCATGCTGAATATTACGCATTAGCTGATTGTGTTACAGAAGTGTTACCTGTTATTGGTATACTACGAGTATGTGACTTAGATATTAAAATTTCCAAACCGATTAAAATTTATTGACATTGACGTAAGCTATCACTTCGTTAATGACTATGAAAAAAATAATATAATAGATGTTACTAAAATTAATACTGATAATCAATTAGCAGATATACTAACAAAAGTGTTAGGCAAAATGAAATTTTAAAAACTAAGACAGTTATTTAATGTTTATTAATATATAAATGACACACAAAATGTTATGCTTAATATTAATAAGAATTTAACTATAAAGTATTGAAGAGAAGGAACATACGATATTTTATTTTGATTGTGCTATGTTTTATTGTTTAGAAGAAGTGTTGATGAATTTAAGTTTATAATTTTCTACTAAATGAAGGAGGTGTGTTAAAATGAGGTATAATTATGTAGAAAACCAACCTTCTTAATGTAATCTATGAATAGTTAAGTTCTATGAAGTTAAGTTCTATGAAGTTAACCGTGTACCACGACCGGATGGTGTTCCCGCATGGCAGGCGAGAATCGAGCGACGTATCGGCACATTTAGGGCTCTCATTGCAAAGCTAATCTGCTTCAGTCGGGGAAATAATCGTCCCCGGGTCATGCGTTTTGTGGCTCAGGCATTTGCTGGGACTGGTATTAGTTCCCAGCAATACTTAGCCAACGTCACGGAACGTATTGACTTTCTGAAGCAGAAAGTATATGCATGGGCAAGTCGTATTCGTCGTTATAGAGAGCGTGTGGATAGATACTGGCAGAACCGTATCTTCCAAAGCGATCAAAGGAAGGTGTACCGAGTGTGGGAGGGAACTAAGCAACGTTTGAGCGACGGGCAGCTACCAGATGCTCACGCCATGAATCAATTTTGGCGTGACATATGGTCGGTGCCCGTCGAACATTCGGAAGGTAACTGGATCAGTGTTGTCGAGCGTGAATGTGATAACATCGAACCCATGGAGTCTATTACAATAGACTCCGAAGATGTTAGTTGTGCAATGCGTATGGCACCGAACTGGAAAAGTCCTGGGCCGGACGGATTGCAAAACTTTTGGATAAAGTGGGTTCGTAGTTCGCATGAACGCCTGGCAACACAGTATCAAGAAGCCCTCGAGTTTGGTTCCTTACCCGCTTTCATGACCACTGGCATCACCTTCCTGCTCCATAAATCAGGTAGTACCACGGAAAATAAGAACTACAGGCCTATCACATGCTTACCTACTATCTACAAGCTCCTTACATCTATTCTGAGAACTAAAATAAATTCACATATACTGTCAAATAACATCTTAGATACTGCTCAGAATGGATGTAGGGCTGGGTCACGTGGTACTAAGGAGCTACTCCTTATTGACATGGCCATTAGCCGACAGGTTAAACGGAGTAGGGGCGCCCTCTCTACTGCCTGGATTGACTACAAGAAGGCCTATGATTCGGTGCCTCATTCATGGCTGGGGAGGATTTTGGAGTTGTATAAAATTAATCCGACTCTTAAATCCTTCTTAGTCTCGTGTATGGGGCAGTGGACCACAGTCCTTCGTCAACCAGGTAGTGGTGAGTGCGCTTCTGGTCCACATGACTTGATAAGGATTGAGCGAGGTATATTCCAGGGCGACAGTTTGAGTCCATTGTGGTTCTGTTTAGCACTGAATCCACTTAGCACATTGCTGAAGGATTCAGGGCTAGGCTATCGGTTTCGTAGAGGGGGTGAGGTTATTTCTCACCTGATGTATATGGATGACCTCAAACTGTTCACACTGAAGCACCAAGATTTAGTGACATTACTAAAAACTACGGAAGTTTTTAGTAATGCCATTAAGATGGAGTTCGGTGTTGATAAGTGTGCGGTTATGCATGTACAGCGGGGGAAGGTTGTAAATTCACCGAATTTACAACTTTCTGAGATAATAACTCTCAGATCTCTCTCCGAGACCGAAACATACAGATAGGTATGTCAGAGTCATTGGGTATAGCGGTAGAGGACATTAAGAAATCGGTGAAAGAACGTTTTTTTGGCCGCCTGACAAAAGTTCTTAACAGTTTTTTGTCCGGCGGTAACAAAATGCGGGCTTTCAACGGTTGGGCCTTTATTGTTGTACTCCTTTGGCATACTTAGGTGGACTCAAACGGAACTAGACGCCCTGGATAGGCGAGTCCGTCAACAACTGACATTGCATCGAATGTTACACCCACGATCTTCTGTCATGAGACTGTACATTCCACGGAAGTTGGGGGGTCGAGGATTTTTAAATGCCAAGAACCTCCATAACCGTGAAGTGTGCAGTCTGAGGAATTACTTCCTACAGAATGGGTGTGGCATTCATTGCGATGTTGTGATGGTTGACAAGGGCCTGACACCTTTTTCCTTGGCTAACGAGAACTGGCGTAAACCAAAGGTGCTAGGTACTGAAGTCCGTAGGGACGTATGGAAGAGTGAGGAGCTACACGGGCGATTCTACCGGGTCGTAACAGGACCCGACGTAGACCTGCTCGCTTCGGTGAACTGGCTGCGTTTCAGTGACCTCTTTGGGGAAACTGAAGGTTTTGCCTGTGCAATTGCAGATGAGGTTATCAAGACGAACAACTATAGGAAATACATTATTAAGGACGGTACGGTCGACATTTGTCGGGCATGCCACCGTCCTGGTGAATCACTTCGCCACATTATTTCCGATTGTTCGTATCTTGCTAACACCGAGTACTTGCATAGGCACAATCAAGTGGCCAGGATCATCCACCAGCAACTTGCTCTTCAATACGACTTTATTGAGTCCGAGGTACCGTACTATAAGTCCACACCAGAGCCAGTTCTCGAGAATGGTCGTGCATTGCTCTACTGGGACCGATCAATCATCACGAACAGGACTATTATTGCCAATAGGCCTGATATCGTGTTGGTTGATCGGGCTCAGCGCCGGGCGGTGCTCGTCGATGTCGCCGTCCCGCATGACGAGAATCTCGTTAAGGCAGAGAAGGACAAACTTTCTAAGTACCTCGATCTGACCTTCGAGATAACCGCCATGTGGGACGTAGACTCGACGATTATTGTCCCGATAATCGTTTCGGCAAATGGACTAATAGCGAAGAGTCTCGATCAACATCTCAAGAGACTCTCGCTAGACTGTTGGATCAAGGGTCAGATACAGAAGGCTGTCGTCCTCGACACGGCACGCATCGTTAGGAGGTTTCTCAGTCTGTGACCTCTACCGCTGGTAGTTTGGGCCCTGCTCCGCTACTAGTGGTGGTCTGACATGGATTTTTTTTAATATTAAATGTAACTTTTTATATAAATATTGTAAAAAAATGTATGTTAAGAATTTAATTTGAATAAATGGAATAATAATAAAACGTTAAATTTTCGGAAAAAAAATGATAATGAATAAATGATATACAATGTCAAATCATAATAACAAAAAAAAAAATATTACAGCAATGATAATCTTATTTATGTCTAGTCAAATGTCAAAAATGACCGTCGATTTAGAACTTAACAATGTCAAAATATGAAATATGTATTTATCAATCAATGCCAAAAAAAAATTTATAATAATTATCGATACAATATTAAAATGTCAAAAAAATAATAATAATAATAGTAAAATAGTCTTAAGCAACTCTAGACATCTGTACATACGTCATTTTCATCTATAAAATATTTTAATATTTTTATCTAAAATAATCTTGCCTCAATTTATAAAATTCATACAGATTTCAAAATATTATTACCAAAAAGTTCATTATATATTATATTTCAAAATTTATTACAAGAATCACAACAACAACAAAATCTACAAATATGAAACGAAGCTTTGACAAACGTCAACCATCAAAATATCAAAAATTGTTTCGAAAAAATTAACAGGATGAATTATGAATAATGTATAAAGATGATAACAAGAGCCAGGAGTAAGAATGCACACCCAACACCCCCGGACTCATCACTTAGCTCCGCCTCGCAAGCGCCGGACCGCACACCTGCGACACAAGTGCTTGCTGAGGCGTCGAGCTCATCGTCAAGTGACGAGTATTTTTCCCCGCCGACGTCGCCAACACCTGTACGCCGGCGAGGGAGAGGCCGGCCGCCGAGCAGTTTGGGACCCCGAAGCCTACCAGCTTCGAGTAGGGTCCCCACTACCGGTGGTATTGTGCACCGCATGCGATGGACTTCATCCATCAATGAAAATGTCATGCGGGCATATTATGAGGCTACAGATGGGGAAACCAACCTGACTGCATACCGTTCAAGGATGCTCCCTTTGTTTCAGGCTCTTGAACCAACAATAACCGTTGCCGTACAACGACTATCGGATCAAGTGCGGGCTATCCAACGATGCAAGTTGCTGGATCAACCTGTGCTTGATCGACTTCGCCTGGAAGTGTTATCTACTCGACCAGCTCCAGCGTTAACGAGTTCACCATCATCTGCTACACACACGGTTGCAACTAGTGCCACTTTAGTTGAGACCGTGCTCGACGCGGGAGATGATACGAGTAATATATCTATCCAGGTAAGCGAGCAATTAAGGAGTACTTTGGAGGATGTGATCTCTCAGTATAGGTTTGCACCTAATTCTAGGCCACGGCTACCACGCTTGCCCATGCATAGACGAAATCTGGCGTTGATGGGAGCCCTGAATGCGTTGCTAGATCCGTACTTACGGACTAGCAATGATTTGCTAGATACCCACTCGATTCTTTACTGTGGAGCTATTACCGCTTGTCGTGTTGCACGCGTTAAATTCCCTGAATTTAACCGTACACCACGATCGGGTGGTGTGCCCGTATGGCAGGCAAGAATCGAGCGACGTATCGGCACATTTAGGACTCTCATTGCGAAGCTTATCTGTTTTAGCCGGGGAAATAATCGTCCACGGGTCATGCGTTTCGTGACTCAGGCATTCGCTGGGACCGGTATTAGCTCCCAGCAATACTTAGCTAATGTCACGGAACGTATTGACTTTCTAAAGCAGAAAGTATATGCATGGGCGAGTCGTATTCGTCGCTATAGAGAGCGTGTAGACAGATACTGGCAGAATCGTATCTTCCAAAGTGACCAAAGGAAGGTGTACCGAGAGTGGGAGGGAACTGGACAACGTTTGAGCGACGGACAACTGCCCGATGCTCGCGCCATGAATCAATTTTGGCGTGACATATGGTCGATGCCCGTCGAACATTCGGAGGGTGATTGGATCCGTGTTGTCGAGCGTGAATGCGATAACATCGAGCCCATGGAGTCTATTACAATAAACTCCGAAGACGTTACTTGCGCAATACGTACGGCACAGAACTGGAAAAGTCCTGGGCCGGACGGATTGCACAACTTTTGGATCAAGTGGGTTCGAAGCTCGCATGAACGCTTGGCAACACAGTATCAAGAAGCCCTCGAGTCTGGTTCCTTACCCGCTTTTATGACCACTGGCATCACCTTCCTGCTCCATAAATCAGGTAGTACCACGGAACCTAAAAACTATAGACCTATCACTTGCTTACCTACTATCTACAAGCTCCTTACATCTATTCTGAGAACTAAAATAAATTCACATATAATGTCAAATAACATCTTAGATAGTGCTCAGAATGGATGTAGGGCTGGGTCACGTGGTACTAAGGAGCTACTCCTTTTTGACATGACCATTAGCCAACAAGTTAGGCGGAGTAGGGGCGCCCTCTCTACTGCCTGGATTGACTACAAGAAGGCTTATGATTCGGTGCCTCATTCATGGCTGGGGAGGATTTTAGAGTTGTATAAAATTAATCCGACTCTTAAATCCTTCTTAGTCTCATGTATGGGGCAGTGGACCACAGTACTTCGTCAACCAGGTAGTGGTGAGTGCGCTTCTGGTCCGCATGACTTGATAAGGATTGAGCGTGGTATATTCCAGGGCGACAGTTTGAGTCCATTGTGGTTCTGTTTAGCACTGAATCCACTTAGCACATTGCTGAAGGATTCAGGGCTAGGCTATCGGTTTCGTAGAGGGGGTGAGGTTATTTCTCACCTGATGTATATGGATGACCTCAAACTGTTCACACTGAAGCACCAAGATTTAGTGACATTACTAAAAACTACGGAAGTTTTTAGTAATGCCATTAAGATGGAGTTCGGTGTTGATAAGTGTGCGATTATGCATGTACAGCGGGGGAAGGTTGTAAATTCACCGAATTTACAACTTTCTGAGATAATAACTCTCAGATCTCTCTCCGAGACCGAAACATACAGATACCTAGGTATGTCAGAGTCATTGGGTATAGCGGTAGAGGACATTAAGAAATCGGTGAAAGAACGTTTTTTTGGCCGCCTGACAAAAGTTCTTAACAGTTTTTTGTCCGGCGGTAACAAAATACGGGCTTTCAACGGTTGGGTGATACCTTTATTGTTATACTCCTTTGGCATACTTAGGTGGACTCAAACGGAACTAGACGCCCTGGATAGGCGAGTCCGTCAACAACTGACATTGCATCGAATGTTACACCCACGATCTTCTGTCATGAGACTGTACATTCCGCGGAAGTGGGGGGGTCGAGGCTTTTTGAATGCCAAGAACCTCCACAACCGTGAAGTGTGCAGTCTGAGAGATTACTTTCTACAGAACGGGTCTGACATTCATTGCGATGTCGTGATGGTTGACAAGGGCCTGACACCTCTTTCCTTGGCTAACGAGAACTGGCGTAAACCAAAGGTGCTAGGTACTGAAGACCGTAGGGACGTATGGAAGAGTAAGGAGCTACACGGGCGGTTCTACCGGGTCTTAACAGGACCCGACGTAGACCTGCTCGCTTCGGTGAACTGGCTGCGTTTTGGGGACCTCTTTGGGGAAACTGAAGGTTTTGCCTGTGCAATTGCAGATGAGGTTATCAAGACGAACAACTATCGGAAATACATCATGAAGGACGGTACGGTCGACATTTGTCGAGCATGCCACCGTCCTGGTGAATCACTTCGCCATATTATTTCCGGTTGTTCGTATCTTGCTAACACCGAGTACTTGCATAGGCACAATCAAGTAGCCAGGATCATCCACCAGCAACTTGCTCTTCAATATGGCCTTATTGAGTTTGAAGTACCGTACTATAAGTATACACCAGTGCCAGTTCTTGAGAATGGTCGTGCATTGCTCTACTGGGACCGATCAATCATCACGGACAGGACTATTGTTGCAAATAGGCCCGATATCGTGTTGGTTGATCGGACCCAGCGTCGGGCAGTGCTCGTCGATATCGCCGTCCCGCATGACGAAAATCTCGTGAAGGCAGAGAAGGACAAACTTAGTAAATACCTTGATCTGTCCTTCGAGATAACCGCCATGTGGGACGTAGACTCGACGATAATTGTCCCGGTGGTTGTTTCGGCAAACGGATTAATAGCGAAGAGTCTCGATCAACATCTCAAGAGACTCTCGTTAGATTGTTGGATCAAGAGTCAGATTCAGAAGGTTGTTATCCTCGACACGTGCCGTATTGTTAGGAGGTTTCTTAGTCTGTAGCCTCCACCGCCGGTAGTTTGGGTCCTACTCCGCTACTGGTGGGTCACTATTTTTTATATTTTTAAATGTATTTGTTTTTTTTTTATAAATGTATTTAAAAATGTATAAAATAAGAATGTAAAGGAATAAACGAAATAATAATAGTAAAAAAACGTTAAATTTTCGGAAAAAAAATGATAATGAATAAATGATATATAATGTCAAATCATAATAACCAAAAAAAATAAAAAAAATTACAATCTTATTTATGTCAAGTCAAATGTCCAAAATGACCGTCGATTTATAATTTAACAATGTCAAAATATAAAATATCTATTTTAGGTGCAATAAATTACATAAACAACACAATATCAAATTATTATTATCAAAATGTCAATCGATTTAGCTCTTTATCGTCAAGGAATTCTCTTAAGTCATAATAACATTTATCAATTAACAATTTTTTTAGCTTTAATTTGAATTGGTTTATATTTTATTGTTTTAAAGAGTCTGGCAGTTTATTATAAACCTTTGGTGCAATACACAAGAAACTATTTGACATCAAAGTTGTTTTGGCGCTATGTAAACACAGGTTATTGTCATTGTTGTGACATATGCGTCTGTTGCGCCTCACACCATCAGCGTTACGTTGGAACAAGAGCGGATTAATATGCACAAATAGAGCTACTTCAAAAATGTAAAGCGATGGAAATGTAAGGATATTATACTTTACGAAGTATGGTTTACAGGTGTCTGTAGACTGTAAAGTGAACATAGCCCGGATACATCGTTTTTGAGCTTTAAAAACTACATCACTGTTAGTCGAATTCCCCCAAAAAATAACACCATATCGCAGTATTGACTCCGAAAGAGCATGGTAAGCAGTAAGCAGAGCACCCATATTTACTATTGGAGTTAGCTTGTACAAGGCGTATGCTGAACTACTGACTCTTTTGAACGTCTCATCAACATGTGTTTTCCAGTTAAGTTGCTTGTCAATATTAACACCCAAAAATGTTGAAGAGCTGACTTCGCGTATCTTGTGACCATTATATGATAACTTAGATTATTGCGTTTTGGCCTTTGGCTGAAATGCATTATTTGAGTTTTTGCGAGGTTTATTTTCAAATTATTATAAAATAAAATAAAATAAAATAAATAAAATAACGTTTTCTTTGAATCTTTGAATTTTCGATTATCTTTGAAATTTTTAGAAAATTATTTAGATTCGTCAAAAGTTGGTGTGACTCTACCGAGGGTTCCAAAATGCAACGAGACTGAGAAGAGCCCTCAAGAAACTCAGTTCGACTTTTTTCCAAAATATTTCATCTTAAATACAGAGTTATTTAGAAAGGAGCAATTCGTGTTACAACCAGGCAGCCTTGTCATCTAAGAAATCATTAATACTATAATAAGCTTTATGGCACAATTTACGTTTTATTAGTTTTTTAAATTTATTAACAGATAAATTTGCTATTTCGGTTGGCAATGTATTGTACATTCCTAAATTTAGGAACAGCCAGTTTATCCTTATTTCTTAAGTTTAGATTATGATTATCACTATTTTTCACAAATTTACTTTTGTTCTTGTGGGTATACAATAAAATTTCATAAATATACTGTGAATACACTGTAAGGATGTTAATATGCTTAAACTTATCTCTTAATGACTCCCGAGACTCCATTCCATAGATAGTCCGGACAGCCCTCTTCTGCAACACAAAGATGCATTCAATATCGGCAGCGTTACCCCACAGTAGTATGCCATATGTCATGATACTGTGGAAGTAGCTGAAGTAGACAAGACGCGCCGTTTTAATGTCTGTAAGTTGTCGGATCTTTTTATCAGCATAGGTTGCTGAACTAAGCCTGGCCGAAATTTTCCCGATATGAGGCCCCCATTGCAATTTGGAGTCTAACGTTATGCCCAGAAAGACAGTGTCATCGACCAATTCTATTATATCATCCCTAACTTTAACACTGGTTTTAACAAGTCTTACATTAGGTAAGGTGAATCTTACACATTTAGTTTTATTTTCATTTAATAATAAATTATTAGCACAAAACCAGTGGACTATCCTAGAGAGGGCAATGTTTACATCGTCAAGTTCGCGCTGTCCACGTTTAACTTTAAATATTAAAGAAGTGTCATCAGCAAACAAAACTACCTCGTGGTCGTCTCTTATGAGGTGAGGGAGATCATTAATATATACTAGAATAAGAAAAGGTCCCAAAATTGAACCCTGCGGTACAGCTATGTACCGCATGTAAAAAACGGTATTGCTACAGGAGAACCAGGTGACTGTTTACCATTGATCACTACTTACTGGACCCTATCACTTAAGTAAGAATTGACGAAATTCAATGTTTAGCCACCCAACAACCGTTGCCAAACAGTCACTAATGTCCTCCTGATACTGATTAGCATTTCGATATTCAATAGATACTGTACTATCGTCCGCAAACAGGGACATTGGATGTTTACTATATTTAGGGAGGTCATTTATATACAAAATAAACAAAAGCGGCCATAGACAATATCACGGGATTCGGATCTATATTCTATCTCATTTTTACTCTTAATATCAATCCTTGATATACTGGTAATTTGTGTTCTACCTGAAAGGTATGATTTTATAAGGTTTAGTGCATTACCACGGATTGTTTAATAAGATCACGTGATCAACGTAGTCAAAAGCTTGTGTCATATCGCAAAAGATGGCATATACCGGAGACCGTCTATCAACATTGCTAATAATCGATTTATAAAAGTCCTTTACGACAATTATGATTAAATTAACTTACATGACATTATTATCATCGATTTCAAAATGTTAATGTTCTGCTTTTATTTCTTTGAAAGGTGCGCGTTCTTCTTCAATACTTGTATTGCTTTGGTCAGCATCACAATGTTGTTCAGCATTGACTCTAAAATCAAATAATTCATAATAATTACTATGGTTTTTTTGCTTGAAAGTCTATGAATCTACTGGATGCTTGTATGTTTGTATGTATATTTGTCCCATTTGGATGAAATAAGTTTGTGTGAAATGGATGTGGGTTTGTAGTTTCGTTCAATAAAATTTGCCAGCTTGAGCCAAATCGGTTTAAAGGTAATCGCAATTCGCGCAAGAACCACTCGTAGTTTATTATTATTTACGTCGTAAAGGACATTTAATAATAACAAAGTAAATTTTGGTTTTAAACTACCTATGGGCAATATTTCATCAAAATCTGTTCAGCCATTTTATGTGATTGACACACAAACATCTAACTTTTAATGTTTATTATTTCACAATTATAATAATACTAGCTGTCCACGGCTGTGCCAGCGATGTATCTTTATAAATTATAGCCTATGTGTTATTCCACAACCTACACTATCTACACTCTAAATTTCATCAAAATTGGATTAGTAGTTACGTACATTAGTGTAATAAGCATTCACGCAAACCCGCATAACTTTCGCATTTATAATAATAGTAGGTAGTAGGATAATAATTCATAATTAGTTTAATTATTGGGACGGTTAACAAATAAATAAACTTTTGTCTATTATCGCACATGAAATAAACTAACGACATTATTTTCATAACAACTATTCATCAGTAGGTAGGCTCTATAACTATTAGTAACAATACCTAATACATAACTTACGAAAACAACTTAAAACATCTTAAATTTTCGAGTATAATAACTACCTACCAACATTTATTGGTTTACTTTGGTTTAATTACATTACTGACATTAAATAAATGATTAAATCACTTACCGTAACATCTTGATTTGGTACTGGGATATAGAATCTAGTTTTCTTTTTCTGGATTCTAAAGAATTCCTGTTTCCTGTTTTTTTTGTCTGCCATTGTAATTTATTTTTCATCACAAAACAAATACGACCATTACCACAAACGAAATCCCGCAGAATGGCGCTGCGAAATGGATCGTACGAGTCGCGATCCTCCCGCACCCGTTACTTACACCCCTCGTGCCCTAGGCTTCGTGCTTCCGCGCAGCGAATCGTCACAGGTCTTAACATGTTGCACATCTCCGTGCGACCTTTACGCCGTAGTTACATAAGATTAAGCAAAGCATAGATTAGATCGTAAGGGTATCGATTATCAAATAAAACGTTTCCGACCTTTTCATTTGTAATAATATTATTGTTTACGAGTATTGGGGTGCGGAGTGGAGGACAGCGGGGCGGTGCGGAGGACACCTTTTTTCTTTTTAAACGACAACATCACGTATGGTCTTTCTGAGAGATTGAGTGTAACTGAGTGCAAAAATGCGCGATTCCAAAAGTATGCTCTGCTCCGCTCCACTCCATTTCACTCCGCTTCAGTGAAAACACTGACTACTTTTCACCGCTCTTCACCGCTCCTCTCCGCCCAGCTCCGCTTCAGTGGAAACACCGACCACTTTTCACCGCTCCTCTCCGCCCAGCTCCTCGTCAGTGGAAACGTGGCTTTAAGCTCTTAAAATCTTGGTTATAAAACAATGGTAAGTAAAATGTTTTAAGAAAAAACTTTTTAAAAATTATATAATAGCATTAATTTTTCGCAGAATTAAAAGACAACAAAACGTCGACAATTTTTTCGCCTCTAAACGAGGCATTATGAAGACTGTCTCAGAGAGAACAGCAAAATTCGTGGTTGGAACGTGTTTGCTTATAAGTAAACGCGTGCAAATTTCAATATCGCGATGTAGGATTCTTTACAATAACTAATGTGGGTAGAAACCTCAGATCATGCTAACTAAGTTCCAAAAATAGGTATTCACCAATACTTGACCTTATCTGTTTGATTTAATTACTTACGAAATAATAATTAATTACGAAACAATTGTCGACGTTTTGTTGTCTTTTAATTCTGCGAAAAATTAATGCTATTATATAATTTTTAAAAAGTTTTTCCTAAAACATTTTACTTACCATTGTTTTGTCATGGATTTTCGCCAAGTAACGCCTGTTTCTATCCAATCTTGGTTATACACCAATGCACCTATTTAAGACCCCACTGCGTGACACTAAAGGCATAGTGTTCCATTTTTTTTACATTTGCAGCCATTTTGCAATAAATAACTCACCTAGTAACGTAGTTATAGTACGAGCATCTAAAAGCTAGAAGGGAACCAATACCGTAACGTACAATAAGCTTGTAAAATCCTCGCTCAAGAGCTATACTTATAGGAATAATGAACGTGGCTGGATTACGTTTATTGGCACTTTGCGAGGCAGCCAGAATTGATATCTCAGTGGGTATGATATTAGGAGCTCACAGTTGATATGAAGATGACGTTGTCGTTGTACACTGACATACTTTACTGATATACTTTCGAAACTGCGACATTAGTGGTGCTGTTCATTCATTGGTCCACGACATGGTATGTGAATTTGACAGGTGGATATGAAAGGCATCCAAAGCATGCCATCTGTATCTGGTGGAAAAGCACCATAACTCTGCCTATTATTGAGTTAAAGGACTTGGTAATAGTCGGTTACTCGTAGTAACTCTGGCATGAAACTTTGTGAAAGTCCTAAAAGTCGAAAAAAGTGTTTAAGATCGGCACGTGGTATTTGCCTTTTCCAGTGGAAATAGGACTTCACTATCTTTATATTGTTAATTATAATGAAATGTTAAAAAAATTGAAATTCGGAATCATTTTATTGATTACTAGCTGTTTCCCGCAGCTCCGCCTGCGTGTTACTTTAGATCTACATAACTTTTTATTTATGAAGCGATTGAAAACCAAACTGCAAATTCAAATCAAAAATCAAATCGTTTCTGAGATTAGCGTGTTCAAACATTCAGACACACAGACAAAAGTTCTAAAAACCATTGTTTTGGGTTTTATTGCGTTCATAAAGCCTCCCCACAACAGTTTATCTATTATATCTACTATTATACCATAAAAATTCATCTTAAAATACGAAAATATGAAATATTATTTATTATCTACGTCGTGTGTGATAGTCATTTGAATTGTATGGAGAGCGATATTGTATCTTGAGTTAAAATATTATAGTATCTTAGCTGTATGTAGCGCCCCTTAGTGAAGTCCACTGCGGGTGACGTAACCCGTACTGAAGAGCTCTTCAATCTGATCCCACCCTCTTCCTGCCGATCCCGAACAACGAGTGAACAACGCAGAGATGCTACTCCCACACAGTGGATAGCATGATCGCGAGAACCGAACGTTTTAAACGTTCGTTTCTCTGCCGAACGATAGTGGCCTGGAACGCCCTGCCTGTGCACGTGTTTCTTCCCACACATAACCCTGGGTTATTTAAGCGGAGCGTGAAGAGGCACATCAGTAGGTCGTCAAGTTGAGGGCCACTCTCTATAGTATTGTGTGCTGTGAGAGTGGCCCACAATCGCTAGACGTCGCCCACGACTTACCACCAGGCGGGCAGCGTCAATTTGGCGAAACCAATATAAAAAGAAAAAAGAACCTACGACAAACTTATAATTTGCGGTTGGTACAGTACTCGGGTCTAGGGATAAAACCGCAAAATTAACTTTGTTTTTTAGTGTATATACTTTTCCGGGATAAAAAGTACCCAGTGTGGTGCCCAGGATATTAAAGAACAATTATACCAAGTTTCATCGTAATCGAACCGGTAGTTTTTGCGTGATGCCTGAACATACAGACAGACAGACAGACAAAAAAAATTTTAATCACATTTTTGGGTTCGGTGTCGGTCTAGTAACAACCCCTGCCATTTATTTTTTTGATATATTCAATGTACAGAATTTTCCCTTCTACAGATTTATTATAAGTATGGATAATGTCCGCCTCGAGGCCAAAACCTCGTCCGTCCGCTGAGAGCGGTGGGGGTGCCGCCCTTGCGCGGCCAGTTGTTTCGCGGCGGGATGCGGTTATGGACGTCAATTAATGTCTGACGCCCGTATCCGTATCCTGCAAGTGAATTTGAACCACTGCCGTGCTGCTCAGGATCTTATGTACCAGAGCATCCGGCAGTGGTCCATAAACTTGGCCGTGGTCGCCGAGCCGTACTACGTCCACCCTGGAAGCCCGGTGGACGAGGACGGCTCGGCCTGTTGTATCTTTGGGGGGTCCGCCGCAGACAACTCGCGCCTTGCGATCATTGCAAGGGGCCGCGGGTGTGTTGCGGCGGACTATGATGGGTTGGCAGTCGTGGCTACCTACATCTCGCCGAACATTGACGAGTCTCAGTTTGAGCTATGGCTCACTGAGCTCGACGTCGTCTTCGCTGCGTGCCGTCCTCGCCCTGTCCTGCTCCTGGGAGACTTCAACGCCTGGAGTGAGGCGTGGGGCTCCCGGGAAACCAGGGACAAGGGGAGGCTTCTTGAGGACTGGACCAGAACACGTGGTCTGGAGGTCCTCAACCGGGGGAATGTCGCCACCTTTTGGCGGCGGGGGGGGGAATCGATCGTGGACGTAACGTTCGCATCCCCTGACCTCGACCGCCGTATTACAGGCTGGCGCGTGGAGGAGGGTGAGGAGACGCACTCGGATCATCGGTACATCCGGTTCGATGTCGTCCCCCCACCTGACCTCCCACAGCCGGTGGCAAATCCCCCGGATCCGCGTTGGGCACTTCACCATCTGGATCGGGAGGCTCTCCTGGAGGCACCATCGTGCAGGCCTGGATTCCGGCGCCGGACCGGCCTGCCGATGTGGATGCCGAGGCGGAGTGGTTCAGGAGAGCCATGTCGCAAATCTGTGATGCGGCGATGCCTAGGGTTACACCCAGACCGGCCAGGAAGCAGGTGTACTGGTGGTCGCCGGAGATTGCAGAGCTGCGCGCAGCATGCATCTCCGCCCACCGCCAGTACACCAGGTTTCGCCGGAGGCGTCGCCGCCCAGACGACGCGGCAGCCCGAGAGGCAGAGCTTTTTCAGGCATACAGGGAGGCTAAAGGTAATCTCCAGGAGACGATAAAGCGGGCCAAGACGGCGGCCCGCAAGGAGCTCCTGGAGACCCTGCAGCAGAACCCATGGGGGCGCCCGTACCTACAGGTCAGGGAGAAACTCCGACCTATGGCGTCCCCACTGACCCAGAGTCTCCAGCCACAGCAGCTGGAGCGGGTCATGGGCTCCCTGTTTCCGACGAGCGCGGAGGAGCACGTCCCTCCGCGCATGGCTCCGTCTCTGCCCGACGCGGATAGCACCAGCGAGGACGACGTACCCGAAGTCAGGGTGGGGAGCTAGGTGCGGCAGTACTCCGGCTGAAACGCCGGAAAATCACCGCCCCCGGACCCGACGGCATTCCTGACCGTGCATGGGTCCTGGCCCTCGAAGAACTCGGGCCTCGACTGATGGGGCTCTTTAGCGCATGCCTCGAAAGGGGCCAGTTTCCCAAGGTGTGGAGGACAGGGAAACTGGTCCTGATCCGTAAGGCGGGGCGGCCGGTGGACTCACCGTCCGGATACCGGCCGATCGTGTTGCTTGATGAGGTGTGTAAGCTCTTTGAGCGAATTATCGCGGAACGCCTCGTCGAGCATCTCACGAGTGTGGGGCCAGACCTGGCGGATAACCAGTTCGGTTTCCGTCGGGGGCGCTCTACCGTGAGCGCGATCATGCGCGTGAAGAGCCTGACGGAGGAAGCAGTCTCGCAGGGCAAGGTGGTGGTGGCGTTGTCTCTTGACATCGCCAACGCGTTCAACACCTTGCCATGGAGCTGCGTTAGGGAGGCGCTAGTGTATCACGAAACGCCTCTCTACCTCCGTCGTATTGTCGGGGCCTATCTCTCGGAGAGGGCCATAGCTTTCCCCAGCTGGCTCGGGCCAGCGAGATGTGTCGTGCGGTGTTCCGCAGGGGTCGGTCCTGGGGCCGCTTCATCGGCTACGACTGGGTGCTGCGGGGTGCGTTGCCAAGGGGCGTCGGCGTAACGTGCTACGCCGACGATACCCTCGTCACGGCGCGGGGTGCAACGTACCAGGAGGCAGCACTCAAGGTCACGACAGGTATTGCTCGAGTCGTGGGTCGAGTATGGCCCTATACGGGGCTCCCGTATGGGGCCCCTTGACCGCCAACCTATCCAGGTTGGCGGTCAAGGGGAACGTGACTCTGTTAAACAGACCACTTCGAACCTTGGCCGTCAGAACCATACGGGGGTACCGCACGATCTCCGGAGAGGCTGCATGTCTCCTAGCCGGGACCCCTCCATGGGACCTGGAAGCGAGAGCCCTTGCGTCATTGTTCCAATGGCGCAAGGAGGCGCTGGAGCGGGACCACAGGCCTGCATCTCGAAAAATCAGCGGTCCCAACTCCGCCAGGATCTCATGGAGTCATGGAGGGTGCGACTTGAGCAACCCAAGGGGGGTGCCACCATCATCGCGGCGGTGAGACCGATCATGGACGATTGGCTGCAGAGGCAGCATGGTGACCTCACGTACCGTGCGACGTAGGTCGTTGCCGGGCATGGATGCTTCGGTAGCTATCTGTTTCGCATGCATCGTGAGGTCACACCCCGGTGTCAACACTGCGAGGTTTCCGACGACGACACCGCACTCCATATGTTGGTGGAGTGCTCAGCGTGGGCGAGTCAGCGCCGGGACCTCATAGTGGGTCTGGGCGTGGATACCCTCTCGCTGGGGACCATGCTTCAAGCCATGGTATCCAGCGGGACTAGGTGGAACGCGGCTGTGTCCTTCTGCGAGCAAGTCATGCTTGCGAAGGAGGCGGCCGGGAGGGAGAGGGAGCGTACCCTCCCCGCCGAGTTCCGTAGTCGGCGGCCAGGCCGCCCCAGACTACGCGACTACGCCCAAGACTATCGTCCTCCATGATCGGTGCCTGAGGACGGCGGGATCGCCA
Source organism: Nudaria mundana (assembly GCA_963556515.1). Classification (NCBI taxonomy): domain Eukaryota; kingdom Metazoa; phylum Arthropoda; class Insecta; order Lepidoptera; family Erebidae; genus Nudaria; species Nudaria mundana. The sequence goes on along the minus strand of OY748287.1, from coordinate 168,154 downwards.
CCCACCGTCCTTACAGAAGCAGGCTAGAAGGGTTGCGTGCTGCGGGGCCTTTGCCCCATAGCACCAGATTCACTCACTGACGCGGGATAAAACCCGACCCCAATGACGCGGGATTCTCGTCCCGACCAAACACCCGCAGAGACCACAGAGGTGGTCAAAGTCCGCCGGGCGCCACTGGACATACCCTCTGCTAGTAACCAGAGACGCCCGGCAACGGACGTTGGAGCGGCCGCGGCCTTGGGCCGCGGAATAAAAAAAAAAAAAAAGGATAGATAATGTCGTATAGAAGATTCAATGCAAAAAAAGCGTATACAACTTTATAAATAGAAAAAATATGACTATACGCTCCCTGATGAAAATTATTTTTACGATACACCCCTATTATTAAGAAAAATCAAGCTAGAGCTGTTGAAAATCCAGGTAGTAAAGGATTTTTTTAAAGTATATTAAGTATACCAATCGATAGAGCTCGCGACGCTGATTCCGAATATAATTATAACTCATTTTCGTCAAAATGTCCTTTACGACAATTGAAATTTCCGGGGTCGATATTATAAGACAGTTGATTACCTTAATGATAAAAGTGTCTGGCTTGAGTATGGTGCAGGCGCCTCCTAAAATGCCTTAATTGTAGAATATTTTGTACTTAGGCGACTTCGGTGGTAGATTTTCCGCGAGTAAAGCCAAATTGCTGGCTGTGGAAAAGATTGTTGGTCGTGAAGTGGACTTGCATTTGATTTAGCATCACTCTCTTAAACACCTTACTCAGAGCTGACAAAATAGAAATCGGGCGGTAGTTACCAAGTTCTGACTTAGATCGCTTCTTAAATAATGGTATTTATTAAATAATACTTAAATGTCAAGTCATAGTGGTACATTATGTCACGGAATGTTGCAATTACGCGTCTTCCAGCGCTGGGTTAGTACTTCACTTGAATCACAATTATATCAGTCAGGTATTAGGTAAGCTGGGCTAGCACGGCTTTACTATAAAGTTTTGTAGGTAATCTTCACAGAGCTTTGGGTACCATTACAGTTTCATTAGCTACTTACCGTTTGTGAATCACAATTATAATCTACTCGATGTACTCAGCAGTTATGCAGCCGCTAGTTTACATTTATCCACATTCTATATTTCTATTGGTCTCATAATATCAGAAATAAATGCGAAGTAACGCTCTAAAGCTGGTGCTGAAGTTAGGTAATCTGTCCACCGAGGATCGGATAGTCAGTGACGGCTTAACGTACCACGGCAGGTTTAGTGGAACAAAGATCCGTGTCAGTAATCTATACTTCTATACTAATATTATAAAGAGGAAAGATTTGATTGATTGTTGGTTTGTTTGAAGCGAACAGGCTCCGTAACTTGATCCGATTTTGAAAATTCTTTCACTGATATGTAGCTACATTATATCTGAGTAAAATAGGCTACTTTTTATCCCGGTAATGTGTTCCCGGGAATCGGGAACGAGAAAACTATCACGCGGGCAGAGTCGCGGCGATCAGCCAGTATTATATATGAAGGAAAGTATACCTACAGTAAACAGTGCAGTGTGTGCTCTCCCCATAGATGAAACGGATAATAGAAGTTTCATAATTCAACACAGAAAGTTAAAATCAAACAAAGTAGGAGTTTGAGTGTGAATTTGTAGCAGAGCTGCACCAACTTCTCTGTATATGAGTTGTTCGCGATAACGTATCTCTGTTCCCGTCAGTAACGCACCGCTACTATGGAAGAAGAGAGCTCTAACCCACTTGGGTTAGAGCTTTCTTCTTCCATAGTAGCGGTGCTTACCCCACATCTGTATTGATAATCAGCACAAGAGATTTTTGTATGGCAAGCAAGATCTGATTAAACCAACGAACCGATTTTATTAAAATTGTATGAATAATGGATCAAGATAGATTGGAGCTTGGAAAAAGACACAGTTTTCCCGATGACAGTTTTCAGGAAGATAAGAGAAAGCTATCCCAGTCAAAAGTAGTAGCGGAACACCGCTAGTTTAGTATTTTGCAGCACTTACTAGAGTAGGTACTTACTAAGCCGTGCATTATGAAGTATATACCTGTACACATATTTATACTCGTATGCACAAACAGCGGACGCATCTTCTCTCACGTAACAGAACACGTCTTGCACCCGCCTAGCACTTTTGTGTCCCGTATGATATTTTCGGTCAGGCCTTCGTCTAACCAGACTATGGATCAGCTGACTACTGACCGAGCCTAGCCCAGGTAATATTGGATCAGCTGAGCGGGTTTATGACCCGTGAGGTAGGTACTGCCCTAAGTATTAATGCCAGCTGGCTGACGCCCCTAGACCGGCTAGGTTCACAGTTGTGAAACCCTGTCCGTCGCTAGGGAGCTTTGGGTATTTGGACCGGACGTTTCGTAGCCAAAGTAAAACCAAGAGCATTTTTTTTTTTTAACGCCCGAAAGATGGAATGGGCACCACCCAGATGCGAGGGGTGGAGGCAGAGAATGCTACATGCATCCCCTACGGCCGGCCGTAGGGGTATGTCAGACTCTTACTGACTAAACTCTGCCTTGTGACTTTAGCCGGGAAGGCTTCCAAGTCGTAAAATGAAGCGCTCACCACTCAGGGGAGTGGTGATGCAGCGTCACTCAGATGTCGCTGAGCATACGCTAATGAGCAAACAAATAATAATTAACGGCGGGGACCCCTATTGGGCCCCGTCGTGAGCATGAGGGGTCGGAGCTGTTGTGATGCTCGGGCATGGGGTCGAGAGGGAACCAGTTTCCTGAGCGGCTCGAAGGCGTACTAGGTCGCTGGTTAGTTGGTTGGGTGGATCAAGAAGAACGTGAAGCGGTCTCCTAATAACATGAGGGGTGTGCTGTAGAATAGGGCGCGGCTCGTAGTTGGCCGTCCTGTATGAGTGGGTTCGGATGGGATGAGGCTTTGTTGAAAAACCTGGTTGAGGAAGCAACCAGGTATTCCTGGATAGTGGGCAGGCTGAAGTCTCTGTGTAGGTCCGAGCTCCGGACGTACCAGGAGGCATCAGCTGCTCTGCGGCAGAATTGATTTTGGATGATCTGAAGCTGATTAAGGACTGAGGCTCTGGCTTGGGCAAAGACTGGCGAGGCGTAAGTGAAGACTGGGCGTATGCATACCTTGTAGAGGGTACGTTTGTTGCGGAGGGACATTCGGCTCTTTATACCGATCATGGGGGTAAGCCTACCTAAATAGAACCTAGCCTTGGTGGTAACTCGGCGTATGTGGGGTTTGAACGTTAGGCGTTCGTCGAGGGTGACTCCTAGGTACTTAGATTCCCGTTTCCACGGGATCCTTGAACCTAGAAGCGAGGGTGGAGGGGGAAGGGGGCGTTTCCTAAGTTTGGCATTGAAGCAGGTTGCAGAGCTCTTGTCTGCGTTTACTTCAATGCGCCACTTCCTAAACCAGAGGCCTAAAGCGTTGATGGAGGGTTGGAGACTTTTGATGGCAGCTGGGACTGTGGAGCTATTAACGTAAAGGGCCGTGTCGTCGGCGAACAGTGATAATTGTGTACCTAATGTGGGTTGTGGAATGTCGTTAGTGTATAGCGTGTAGAGGAGAGGCGAGAGAGGGGAACCCTGGGGAACTCCTGCTGTGATGTAGTGTGGGGATGATAGTGTTCCTTCATGCCGGTAACGGAATGTGCGGTTGCTGAGGAAGGACTTGGTGAGTTTGACCAATCGGTCAGGCAGTCCGAGGTGGTGCAGCTTGTAGACAAGCCCGGAATGCCAAACCTTATCGAAGGCTTTGGCTACGTCGAAGAAGACCGCAACAGTCTTTTCCCTACGGGGATAAAATCCGTTCAGTGTGTATTCTACTATGCGATGAACTTGTTGTGTGCAGCAGTGTTGTGTACGGAAGCCGAATTGGTGTGGGATGATAGTGTCGTTGTCGGACAGGTACTCACGAAGACGGGAGAGCAGTGTCCGTTCAAAAAGCTTGCCCATAGCCTTGAGGAGGCTTATGGGTCTGTGGTTTGACGGAATGTGTAGTGGTTTGCCGGGCTTGGGGATGCCTATAACGATAGCCTCTTTCCAAGGAGATGGAAAGTGACAGATGTCGAAACAGGCGTTAAAAATGTTGACCAGAATGATGAACACTTGGATGGGCAAGTGCTTGAGCGCAGAATTAGAAATGCCGTCGGACCCCGGCGACTTTCTAACTTTGAGCCTTTTGACGTGTGAGGTGAGTTCATCAATTGAGACTGGTGTTGGTGGAGCGGTGATGGGGAGGGAGTCCTGGCGGGCGACCTCCTCATCAACCGTTTGGATGTGAGCTGGGTCACATGGAAGTTTGGAAGGGGAGCATTGATCCGCAATGCTGTCTGCGAAGCACTCAGCCTTCTCCCCGTCCTCGAAGGCTACCATGCCGTCGGGACGCGAGAGAGGAGGGGTAGTGAGAGTAGGGTCTGTACGGAGTGCTTTCGCTATTCTGTAGTAAGCTACATGGGAGGGGGATATTCCCTTCATAAGATCGGTCCAGCGGTCGTTTTTGTGTTCTTGGAGACGGGATCTAAGTAAGCATTGTAGTCTGTTGGCTTCTGTCCTAATAGGGGGAGTGGGAAATTGAGCAGCCCGTCGAGCCGCAGTCCGCTTGGCCGTAATCAGGTTCCGGATATCTGGCGGCAGCGTACTCTTCCTGGGAAGGGTCACTACACGCGAGTTATCTTTCACCATAGACGAAACCAGGCGGGTGAGAGACTCAACGGCGGAATCAATTTTACTCCCGCTATCTAACGGGTCGGGGGAGAAGTCTTGTAAAGTAGTCGGGTCATCTAGAGTTGATGCTAATGAGAAGCTTACCGCTTCCCAGTTTGTGAATGTCCTAGTTGGAGGAGTGTGAGGATCAATTGAGCCTAGCTTTAAGAGCACGGGGAGGTGGTCTGAACCTACGTTGTCAAGTGTACCTATCTACCCCAGGGCTAGGGAGACGTTGTGCATTAGGGCGAAATCTAGGATATCGGGAGAGAGTGCGGCGTTGAGTGAGTAGTGAGTGTATTCGGATGGGCTGGCTACGACCAAGTCGAGGGTGGAGACTATGTCACGCAGGCGTCTACCACTAGTTGTGGTAGTGCGGCATGATCAGTCTGTGTGTTTGGAGTTGAAATCACCAAAAAGTAGGGTGTGGTCCCCTAGCGAGAGAAGGGATCTAAAGTCTCTGATATCTGGTGATTTCCCTGAAGGAATGTAGACCGAGGCTATGGTCAGGGTTGGATGCCCTGTCATAGCCAGTTTACATACCGTTGTTTCTACTGTTATGAGATCTATGGGTGTAGGGATGGGTGTGCAGTGGAGGGTGCGTCTATAGTAGATCGCAGTGCCTCCACCTCTTCCTAACTGACGATCGGTCCTAATTAGGACGTAGCCGGGGATTGTGTATTTGCTACGGGATCCAGGTTTGAGGCCTGTTTCCTGCAGCAGAAGTAAGTCGTCGGATCGGTTTTTCATGAACTCCTTGAGCTCGGAGTATTGACTGTTGAGGGACATGATGTTAAGGGAGATCACCTGGATCCCCCTCGGTCTATTCCTACCTATGGAACTCATCTACGATTGAAGGGCTTTAACTAATAACCTGTGCTCTGAGAGAGCCTTGATCCTATCAAAGGGGGTCTGTGCTTTGCACAGTTTGCCGTAAAGGATGGGGATTTCGTCCAAGTCGATGTTCTCCACCAACTTGGCGATGTGTGCGGCCTGTTGGCTCACCGTAGGGGGTGAGGGGGTCGAGCGCTGTAGGCTCGGCTTGGGAAGCTTGGGGGCCACCCAGGCTGGAGGTGGGATGGGCTGTGGCAGGATTTTCTGCCTCAGGGCAGGGAAGTCCTGTGCAGACAGCGCGGGGGGGAAGGGCGAGCTTGGGGCGCAGGCATCTGGGAGGTCTGGGTCCTTTGCTTCGCCGCAGGACGGGGATGGGGGCGGGGGGCACGTGGGCAACCCCTGTAGTTGGCCGTATGGCCGGATTCACCGCAAAGCACGCAGGCTGGGGGGGAGGATGGTACCCGGTCTTTGGGCCTTGGGCATTCGCTCGTGGCGTGGGGGGATAGGCACTTAACGCACCTTGGAGCTGCTGTGCAGTTCCTTGCTACGTGGCCGTATAATTGGCACCGGTGACATTGTCCCGGGATGCCGCGTTTGTGGGGGGGTTCTACTCTCAGGCCAGACAGGCCGCACACCGTAAGGGGGGTGCGGAAAATGTCCTTTGCTGTGGCCTCGTTCTTGAGGACCACAAATGCAAGGGGGAAAGTTTTCCCTGTGCGGCTGGACAGTTTGTGAACTGCCTCAGCTGGGAAGCCTTGGGACTTAAGGTCCTCAAGGATGGACTCATTTCCTATTTCGTGGGGGACCCCGCGTATCACCGCTTTGACTTTGCGCTCTTCCTCGAGCGCAAAGGTGTGATACGGGTAATTGTTAATTGCTAGGCTCTTGGTGAGCTTCCTAAAATCCTCGATAGTCGGGACAATTATCCTAATAGCCACCCCTGTGTTGGTGGCCTTGGTGTATGAGATCTTCTGATCTTTGAGAAGGCGGGATACTTCGTCCCATTTGCCCTTCTCGCGGAGGAAGACCGCGGGAGGAACTTTGGGGCCCGCGGGCACCGGAGCGCAGCGAGTGGCTGGCTTGGTTGTTGCGGGGGGGCGGCTGATAACTAAATCCATGAGTGGAGTCAGTGGCCGGTTGGTGACTACTGGGGGGATGGGGGAGCGGACTTTGCAAATCCGCTTCCTGGATTTCTTGCTCTCAACGAGCTGGAAGGATAGGGGGGATGAGCACTCGGGCTCAAGGGTGCTCGAAGAGTCCTCGTCAGACCCCCTTTGATAGGATCAAGGCTCTCTCAGAGCACAGGTTATTAGTTAAAGCCCTTCAATCGTAGATGAGTTCCATAGGTAGGAATAGACCGAGGGAGATCCAGGTGATCTCCCTTAACATCAAGTCCCTCAACAGTCAATACTCCGAGCTCAAGGAGTTCATGAAAAACCGATCCGACGACTTACTCTGAAACGGATCTCTTCGCGGAGGAGGAGGAGGAGCATGTTGATGACGACGACGATGCTGAGGGAAGGGATACCTCCATATCTATGGAGTCGGGTGAAGCGGGAGAGGCGGGGGCGGCCTGAAGGGCCTTGACTGCCCTAAGTAGTATCTCTACTAATTGACCATTGGTCATAGCGGACGGCGAGGCTGGAGAGTAGGTCGTTGACAGTCTGCTTATCCATCCTGTTGTTATTGTCCCCTGCCGTAGCAGGGGCTACGGGGGTGAGGGGGCGTGGGGGAATTGACGACGGATGGTTAGGTACCCTAGCGGTAAGACCTAACCTACCTTCCCCCGCCGTGTGGTGGCCGGCAGAATAGAATAGCCCCAACCCATATCCTCCCATGGATGTCGTACGAGGCGACTAAGGGAGTGTGTGGAAAGTACTGACCCCCTGTAACTTTTCCACACACAAAAGCGGATGTCCCACCTAACCCAACCTAATCAACTAAACCTAAACAACGACCTCTGTCCTTGCACCAGCACAATCTCGCAAACCTTTAACCTAACCAAGCAACTCCTTCCTACTCATCATGACCCCACGAACTTCCCACCAACATAATCTCGCAAACCCTCAACCAGCTTATTTATAACTGCCCCCCCAGATACACTTAACTCACTCCTCCACCACATCACCTATATCGTAAATCAACTAAAACACTCTAACGGCACATAACATCTAAACACTTCACTAACTAAACAATCAACTTGCAAACGGTTCCAGGAGAAGGCGTATACCATAAGCGCCACTCCTGAAACTAAAACCCAATTGACTCATCAAAAAAAAAAAAAAAAAAAAACCTACCTTCCCTCTCGGAGAGGCCCGAGTGCACTGAGGGTTGGTCTGCCGACTTAACCCAAGCTTGAACGCTTGGGCGAGCCGTCGGATCAAGCTCAATCGGCTTCGTTGACACCGTTAGGTATCCACCGATTCAACTGCGCACTTCCAAGTCGGTCACTCCAGTAATAGCGTTCTGAAAAGAACGTACCACGGGAGCGCACTAAGTTGGTTGTGCGCTACACTGACCGTAGGTCCGATGCGTAGACGCTCGAAGCGTGTAGCAGCGACGTAGCACAGCGAGGAGCAAGTGCTGCGATTGCGGGAATCGTAGCGATTGCGGGAGGTGTGGATGCCAACGTGCCAACGTGTTCGGGCTCCGTTTTTCGGTTGCGTTGTTGTATGTTGTAGATAGATATGTAAGTAGGTATGTGTCACTACAATATAAAGATAAAACATAAAATAATATCTATTAAACACAACAAAAACAGAGACAAATATGATAGCTATTAAGTTACGTACCCTGCTTAATACCGTATTCAGTAGTATATTATAAAAGCAATCGCAATACAATATTGCCATGAATATGCGCTACTGACTGAGCTTTGCATTGTAATTACATTAGATACAGAGAGCAGTACAAGCCAGTACAACGGTTACAGTAAACCAATTGCGTAACTACCAATTGGCTCTAATGCCAATCAATATGATTGCTATTGTTGGCGTGAGCAGGAGTAGTTCTAATCTATAATTCCGTAGGTATAGAAATACTCGTATATATTTTTCTAACTTATCAAATTTAAAATTCTTAAAGTATGTCTGCCAGGGAGCATCTCGTATTTATAACTAACTTTTGTTCGCTGCTTTAAGCATAATAAATTATTGTTTGGTAAAAACCATGTGTTATGTATGTTTGTGTGAGTGAGAAGGCGACCTGACAGTAAGGAAAACTGTAGCTGAAGAAGCAACTTAGCAGCTCCTCGCAAGTAATAGTCTGTATTAGATGCACAAAGATGCAATTCACCGCAGGAACTGTAATACAACTTTAATTTGCATAATATAAACAAAGAAATACAACGCAAATTGGTATCGGTAGGTGGCGAACCTGTTTTTTTTTTCCGCCTTACGTCCATCTGGATTCGACGAAGTTACAATTGACTACGGGAGCATCGAGCGTCGAGTGATGTTCGAACCTGCCAATAAATCATTGACATCTTTTATATTTAAAGCGGAACTCACTTAAGTATTACGTTACCACCACATTTGATGCTTGTAATTTAAATAAATTGAAGTTTACATTACACTTCGGATGAATTGGGCATAATGTTTGTAACAGAAAAACTTAATATTTGTGATACGAGAGTCGGTAAATCGCTCCATCAGCTTTAGTAAAGTAGGTCCCGCCCGGCCCAGGTGGATGAAGTCAGTGTCACGCAGATCTTCAGACTTCAAACTTCACCGAGGATAACTCACGGGGCCCAACTTCCTGTTAAGACCTGCTGTGACCCACCATGCTACTGTGTTTCTCGCGCCTGCATCACTCCACAAAGACTAAGGACATCGTGAAGTACATCACAACCAAAAGCAAGTACGTCGTAAGGGTGGAGCCCTTGGAGTCGCGTTATAACGTAAATTTCAAGTCGTCCGTGCCGCGTGTACCGTCAACGGCTCATGAGACCTTCACCAAAGACGACTTCTGGCCGAAGGGTGTGGCGTTCCGACGGTTTCACGGCAGGCTGCGAGACAACGCAACCAAAACCGACCAATTTGTATTTTGAAGCAATGAGTTTGCTTAAACTATTCTTAAAATATCTAGTATTGCCTGATAATAAAGAGAAATTAAATTAAATTAAAATAGAAAAAAACTATTACTTGCTCGTTTGCTTCTCCTGACGGGGTTGTATAAACCACTAGTTATTTGGTTAGTTAGGTTAGCTTAGGTCTGGGGAGAGGAGCAAAGAAATTACTTAGACAACGAACACGCGTAAAATATAACTTTCATGTAAAATTGTGATTTACAAATCACATTTTTACCTTTTGATTTTTCTGTAAACTGTACATTAAAGCTAATTCGGTGTTTGGTCCCATTCGACCAATTTAAAAACTGTTGTTCAGGCGACACTGCGACTGGGAACTCGGTCCTAGTTTGTCGTGGTCCCAGTCGACCACATTCTCGAAATATTATTACTATACTTGTACTCTGAATCATGTCTAGCCATTGGACAATTAAGAAGACTTTTAGGTCTTGATAGCTAATACAAATACTTTTACTCGTCGTATTGCCACAGAATAGGGAATAGTATTTATTTATTTTATTTTATTTATTTATTTTTGTACACACACAGTAAATAAAACAGTAAATGGATACAAACTAAACATGTATACAATGGCGCCACTTATCTCTAAAGAGATCTCTTCCAGTGGGCCTAAGAGAGGAGATCGTGATGCAAACAGGTCCTGATGTGTGTGCAGGTTAATAAACTTACATAAACTATATCTACATAAATACACAAATATATACATAAAAAGATATATAAACATACATAGACGTACAATAATTAAGGTAAGGAAGCGAGATAGTGTTCCTTGACTCTCTTCTTGAAGCCAGACACAGTTCTGCAGTTCCTTATATCGGTTGGAAGAGCGTTCCACAGTCTGACGGCATGAACGGAGAAAGAGTAGGAGAAGAAGTCAGATTTGTGGGAAGGACAATTGAGGCGGTAGGAGATAGGAGATAGGAGTAGTAGTACTTACTTTGGTATTACTAACTAGATTTGTTTTTACACCTAAGTTCTTTTTAAAAAACCATTTAAAAAAGTGAAGACCATTGACTCAAATTAGTAATGTCAAGCTGTATAATGTACCAGGTGGGTACCATTAGTGAAGTTGGGATTTTAGTGTTAGTAGTACTCGTATAATACAATTGCCTGGCAGTCGGTTAAAGTATCAGCAGTGCATGAAGCGGCGCGGGCGGTGCCTCCAGCGACATCTCCCTTCAGCGAGCAGGTTATGCTCATGATAGAGGCGGCTAGTAGGGTGAAGAAGCGGACCCTCTCCACTGAGTTCCGAAGTTTGCGGTGAGGGCGCCCGAAGATGTGACTACGCCCAGGACCACCGAACTCCTTGTCTCCGATGGGCTGAGTTTTATATTGTGTATATTGTAAATATCTAGCTATTATTTCGTGAATGAAGTTCGACCAGTTCGACCACAATTGAGTAATATACCACGCCACGATACATTTCGCCTGCCCTTAAACTCGGCGCGACACGGACGGTGACGGTTAATTTCTTGATATCCAAATCTCGCCCAAGATGTAGGTACTCGGAATGGGGGAGTCACTCGATAATTCATCGGTCGGTACTGTGAAAACTACTGTTCCGTAAAACGTGTTGTATGCGTGATATTTGTCGAGCGCTCTTCGTTCACATAACAAAATGATAAAAAGTCTATTTGTTTTACATTGCAGCTAATATTAGAATTTATTCTTCATAACGAATGGAGCGAAACTCGGTAATATATTTTATGTGTACACACCTCCGTAATATCTTCCAAGTCAATTTACTTTAGTAGGAATATGTACCCACAGTAAGCAGCAAGTATTCGGTTTACGGCTTTCTCCTCTACCGTAATACTAAGTACATTTTATTCGCGAGCCTGAGAGCTCACTGTCGCTGTAATGAAATAGAATCGTAAAATCTTAACGACGCATATAAACCGGCGGGTGTGCTATGCAAAACTCAAATTGGAGAAACGAGAACATAATAATGAAATGGAATATACCTGTTTGGTATAATTATGTACCTACATTATAAGTCGGCCGTACAGTGTGTGGGCCACTCTTTGACTTAATACAACTCCGCTATGGGCAACTCTCCGGTTATCATTTCATATAAATAGTTCTCTTTGAATCATGTCCTCGAGAGTACCTACAATGTTCGTTCCAGCGTAATACTGCCTGTAACTAGTAGAAACCCACCGCCTGATTTCAAATGTGTCTGATTTGAACATCAGTGGCACTTTTACCCAAAGGGATACGATATTATAAATACGTGAATATCTCCCAAGCCGTTCGTCTGCTGTGAGAGGCACAGAGCTCTGTTTAGTTGTAAAAGCATTAAATTCACAATCACTCATCTAAAACCTATATTTTATCTAAAGTACTCATGTTGTAATGTTGGTAAGTGCGAAGTTCTGCGCTGCGCATCCAGATCCATTCAAGCCAAGCGCTGGGAAATTGTGTTTGTTTCTTAATGCATGTTCAGACCAAACTACATATTTACATAGTTGCACAGCTAGCGCCCCGCTCCACCCCACACCGCACCGCATCGCTCCTTCTAGTAATTGCATAACATAATAGCTCCAAGAATTACTCGCGTAAACATGTTCGCAACAAAATATATTTTACAAAAAAACTGATATACTACTCCGTCAAGAAAGTACCGGGAAAAGATCAATAATACACAATTTTTTTGTTATTCATCCAAATTTATTGTATCACCTTCAAAGTATGCTTCTTCAGAAACGAATAATCCAATCATCAAAACTTTTTTTGAACGCTGTTTCCGGGATAGAGTTCAGTTCTCGCCGCGAATGCTCCTTTATGTTTTCTACCGATTGAAAACGGGTGCCACGAAGTGGTAATTTGAGTTTAGGAAAAAGAAAGAAGTCAGCTGGAGCCATATCTGGTGAATATGGTGGTTGCTCGATGGTATTTGTTGAGTGTTTGGACAAAAATTCCTTTACAATAATGACCCTCGCTGCCACCACTGCGTTTTCCTGATGGATCACTGGCTCACAAAGCCCAAGAGAAGGCGGACATGCTCGCAGACCTCTTTGCGTCTAATTCCCGCGTCGATGACCGTGGCCTGCAGCCCCCCGCCATCGCCAACTGTGGCCACACTATGCCTGATATTGTTATCAGGCAATGTGATGTACGGGCAGTGCTGCGGTCACTCGACACGCGGAAAGCCAGTGATCCTGACGGCATTCCGGCGGTGGTGCTACGAAAATGTGCTGCTGAGTTGTCTCCAGTATTAACGCGTCTGTACCGCCTGTCATACTCTACAGGGCTCGTGCCGGAGGTCTGGAAAGAGGCGAACTTACAAACGATCCCCAAGAAAGGGGATCGCTCCGATCCAGGCAACTATCGACCCATAGCTGTCACCTCAGTCATTTGCAAGGTGCTTGAGCTCCTTATCAATAAGCAGCTCATGCGATACCTGGAGGATCACTCGCTAATCAATGATCGGCAATATTGCTTCAGGCCAAAACGATCAACGGGTGACCTCCTGGCATTCGACACGCATGTATGGGGTGGGGCTATGGAAAAGTACGGCGAGTCCTTGGCTATTAGCCTGGACATCGCCAAAGCTTTCGATAGGGTCTGGCATGCTTCGCTCCTTTCCAAGCTTCCGGCATATGGTCTACCTCCTCAACTGTGCAGCTGGATTGCCAGCTGTTTAAACGAGCGCCGAGTGCGGGTCCTCTGCGATGGCCAGGCTTCTCGCTTCTTGCAAGTGAATGCCGGGGTACCCCAGGGGTCCCGAGGGATAGCATATCAAGGGTTCAACATTCATTGCTATGCAGATGACAGCACACTGCACGGGAGTTACTCGGTTCATCCGACGGCAGGGCGATCTGAGATTGAGGAGGAGAGACGACGACTCGTGGCTGATCTCGACCGTAACCTCGACAGTATCTCCCAATGGGGTGCCGAGAACTTGGTCGAGTTCAATGCCCGCAAAACACAGGCGTGTGCATTTACAGCGAAAAAATCCCCTTTCCTTCCCCTACCCACTCTTCAAAATGCAACATTACCAATGAAGGATAATCTAGACATCCTTGGCATACACGTACGTCGAGAGCTCAATAACACTAAATACATTGAGAGATGTATTGGGCTAGCTTCGCGGAAACTAGGAATACTGAACAAGGTAAAGCGATTCTTTACACCGCACCAGAGGTGTCTGCTGTACAAAACGCAGATTAGACCCTGCGTCGAATACTGCTCTCACCTCTGGGACGGCTCCGCGAAGTATTTGCTGGACGCACTCGACGCTACGCAGCGACGCGCTGTTCGCATTATAGATTGTCCGGAGGTAACGGGAAGCCTTGAGCCGCTAGCCCAGCGCCGAACAATTGCTTCCTTGGCCGCGTTGTACCGTATTTACCACGGTGAGTGTTCTGAAGAGCTCTTCAATCTGATTCCACCCTCTCCCTTCCGATCCCGAACAACGCGTGCCGGGCAGAGATGTCACTCTCGTACCGTGGAAACCGTCTTCGCGAGAACTGAGCGTTTTAAACGTTCGTTTCTCTGCCGAACGATGGTGGCTTGGAACGCCCTGCCCGCGCACGTGTTTCCTCCAACATATAACCCTGGGTTCTTTATGCGAAGCGTGAAGAGGCACATTACTGGGTCGTCAAGTTGAGGGTCACTCTCTATAGTATTCCTGTGTACTGTGAGAGTTGCCCACA
>OY748287.1:0-153665 GCA_963556515.1 Nudaria mundana | reverse complement strand
ACTATTTACTAGTGGATAGCATGTTCGCGAGAACCGAACGTTTTAAACGTTCGTTTCTCTGCCGAACTATAGTGGCCTGGAACGCCCTGCCTGTGCACGTGTTTCATACATATAATCCTGGGTTCTTTAAGCGGAGCGTGAAGAGGCACATCAGTAGGTCGTCAAGTTGAGGGCCACTCTCTATAGTATTGTGTGCTGTGAGAGTGGCCTACAATCGCTAGACGTCGTCACGACTTACCACCAGGCGGGCGGCGTCAATTTGGCGAACCAAAAATAAAAAAATAAAATAAAAACAGAATACTGGTGTTATATTCGCGCCTGCCCGCGGGTCCACCCTCGGTATTTTGAACAAACCCACAACCCACCCCCCGCCGGCGGGCGCGTCACCTCACTCATTAGTGTAAGTTCTTGTAGTTGTCCTCGTCCCTACACCGCTGATGCTGCACAAAACATCTCGTACACAAAAGGCAAGTTTTCATCGGATTGAAAAGCAAAGCAACCACTTGCCGCGCTAAACGAGATTACAGTGACTTTCTCTCGCTAGCTTCCGTACACACCTATAGCGCGTTTACACATTCGTGCGAACTTATGCGAACGTTGGCGAACTAAAACGAGCACGAGCGTGTAAACAGGGCGCTCGTACATGCTCGCCGGTCGTCATAGCTCGCGAGTGGCGCTCGCCTCAGTGGCGGTCTTTGGGATACGAGTCAAAGGGATTCGTGGTCAACGCGAACTAGCTGTTTAGACACTCGCATTGATTCAGAAAGGGCAAACAAAAAAACCGGTCAAGTGCGAGTCGCACTCGCGCACAACGCATTCCGTACCAAAATGTCTTATATACTCGTATTTATTATATTCTGATTTTTAGTATAGAGGCACCAGAAATACATCATTATTTATTTATTTATTTATTTGGGACAAAAAACAGTTACATGCTTTATACTCGTATCTATTATAATACTAGCTGACCCCGCGAACTTCGTACCGCCTAACAGTCAATGAATGTCGTGTTACTTTTTAGCTGAACTAATTTAGGCTTTGATGAACGTAAAACAATGATACAAAATAATATATTTATATAGATAGAAACAAAAAAGTATTTTATTATGATGAATGATGATGAAAACATACATACAGAATGAGAATACAAATAAAAAAAAATAAAAAATAATAATTAAGTACTTCAAACTCATGTCAGAAAAAAATGATTGAAAACTATGTTGTCCATTTTGAAAAAAAAAAAAAAACTCGGATTAATTCATTAATAGGATTTTCATTCAAGCACTTTGTGGTAAACGACATTCTTTGTTTTTTGGTCAGGCGCAAGAACAAATAAAGCGGATGGTTTGCCGACACGTGAGCATGCCACGTACAATTGACCATGAGAAAAACATGCATTTTCTAGATTGAGGCCACAAATAGTCAAGGATTGGCCCTGTGATTTGTTGATCGTCATGGCGAAGGCAAGACGAATCGGGAATTGAATTCGTTTAAACTCAAAGGGCATATCCGTTGGGATCATCGGAATCCTTGGAATAAGAACTCCTCATCTTTAAATTTTCCTTTAAGTATCGACGCGTGAATCCCATTGCTATTGCCATTACCGAGCCACCTTTAAGTTTTAAATTGTGCGGTGGTAAACCAGGCACATCCAAGGAGTTTAAAAATTCTGTTGGATAATTAGTGGCTTCTTCTTCGTTTGTTACACAGCCGATAGATTTGAATGAATACAGAGTACCTACGATTTGATTTTGAATTATAAAATTAAGGTCATCTACATCTTTATTTTTAGCGGCCAAAATTGCTAGCTCACTTCACCATTTAGTATTTTTGTGGTTAGCAATGATATCCGGGAATACTTTGTTGATAAGCTCGTCTTTTGATGATACGAAATTGCAAAAATTTGGAGGAAATAAATCAAACCGCTCGATTTGTCAACAGGAACACGGCCATTACCGATAGTCAGCAATTGCTTCGAGAAATCATCACCAGATAGATCGTTCAACAATGCAACTCTCATATTTACAGACAGTTGAAGTTTCTTTACATATCGCCACAGATTTGATGCTTTGAGGCAAGCGTTTATCTCGTCGGCAGCAGTAGATCTTGGAATGACTGGTAGTGTTTGTCGGAAATCGCCAGATAATAAAATCATTGCACCACCAAAACATCTCGAGTCATTGCGCAGATCTTTTAATGTTCGGTCTAGTGCTTCCAATGCGCGTTTGTGCGCCATTGTGCATTCGTCCCATATGATGATTTTTGATGCTACTAAAACTTTGGCCATTGCGGAATGTTTCGAAATGTTACATGTCGGTTGTTCAGTAGTTTGAAGGTTTAATGGCAATTTTAACGCTGAGTGAGCCGTACGGCATCCGTCTAACAATGTGGCCGCTATTCCAGAAGAAGCAATTGCTACCGCAATTTCGGATCTCGGACGTACAGTGGCCAAAATCAATACATACATACATAACATCACGCCTCTCTCCCAGTGGGGTAGGCAGAGACCACGGATTTCCACCTGCTACGATCCTGGCATACTTCTTTCGCTTCCTCAACTTTCATTAATGTCTTCATGCATTGATACGGCCCCTGCCACGGAAGTTCAATTAAACGACAGAAAAACAATTAATATCACTTTAATAGCAGGAACTTTAATAGCAGGAATAGGATTAAACTCAGCGTAACTAAAAATAATGACGACAACAATGACACAAGTATTAACGACGATGGTGGTAACACTGATTCTAACAATGATGACATAAACTCAAGCTTCAAACATTTATTTCGTGACTAATCACATTACAGTAATGCATCAGAACATAGACGGTCTTTTACATAAATCTGATAGCTTAACGGTTTGCTTGAATCAACTGACTGCCAACAATGTAAACCCAGATATAGTGTGTATAACGGAACATAACATGATAGCCGGGGATGAAAAGTACTTACAAATACCGAATTTTAAAGTGGCCTCCTATTTTATGAGAAGTACACGGCACGGGGGTTCTTGTATCTTACTAAAGAAAGACATTCGTTACAAAAATTTAAACCATATTAATAAAATGTCAATTACCAATATCATTGAATGTTCCGCGGTTGAATTGTTGGACTTGGAAATGAATGTGTTGTGTTTTTATAGGTCACCCAATAATGCCGTTGATAAACTTAACTCGTTTTTTCTAAGTTTAAATAAAATCCTAGCAATTGTTTGTAAGAAAGGTAAAAAGACTGTAATATGTGGAGATTTCAATATTGACATTCTAGAATCTTGTCGGACAACTACAACATTTAAAGAAATTCTTTCGGGATTCAATCTTTTTCTTCAGTTTCACCAAGCTACTCGTCATGCTAGTGGTAAATGCATCGAAAATGTTGCTCATAATATGAGGAGTTGTGAACCTCATATCGAAGAGCTTGCACTCTCTGATCACTCGGCACAAATAGTAAAATGTATATGCAAAAGATAGTGTAGACTGAAGTATTGGTACATAAAAAAACGTGATCTCTCTAGAGAAAATAAGGTAATCTTTTATAAATACTTGGGCCAAATTTCTTTTAATAATGTGTACGAATCAATTAATCCCAACGAATGTTTTAACTCTTTCCAGGATATATTTAATTTATTATATGACCTTTGTTTTCCAATTCGCAAATTACGAATTAACAATATTGCGAAACCAAGGTGGTTATCTAGGGGAATATAAATTGGTAGTAGGTGCAAACGAGAACTCCTTTGGATATATAGAAAAAATCCTATTAGAAAAAATAAAACACGATTTCAGACATATAACAAGAGGTACAAAAAAATCATAAATCTAACAAAACGATCACAAAACAACTTCTATATAAATTCAGCTCAAAATAAGTGTAAGGCTTCATGGAACGTGATCAATAGTCAAAAATGCAAATTTCCTAATCACAATATCGATACTATAATTCTTAATAATGACATAATCGCGGATCCCTCGTGCATAGCAAATGCTTTCAATGATTATTTTTTGAGCACGGCGAAACCATTGAGCTCTCAATCGTCCATAACACATCGTCGTAAAATTTTAAATGTGTCAAGTGATTATCAGTCGGTTTTTCTGCCCCCTTCAATTCCATCTGATATTCACAGATTAATATTATCTTTAAGAAATACAAATAGCACGGGATACGACGGAGTTACAACTAGTGTGGTCAAATATGTTGCCCCTATAATTGCACCACCTTTGAGCCACATTATAAATTTGTGCGTAGGGAGTGGTATCTTTCCGGATAATCTAAAGTTGACAGTTATAAGGCCACTGCACAAGAAGGACGCTACAAACGTTTTAAAAAATTATAGACCCATTGCTCATCTACCAATATTCGCTAAGGTACTTGAAGGAGTGATATATCGATGTATTTATTCATTTTTTGAGAGTAGAAACCTGTTTTCGGAATGTCAGTACGGCTATCGTAAGACCAAATCAATTAATATTGCATTGTATAACTTTCTGAACAAAGTTCTGGTTAATATGGACAAAAGAACTCCGGCTATTGCTCTATATATGGACATGTCTAAAGCCTTTGATCGTGTTAATCATCAGAAGCTTCTAGATAAAATGTATAAGTATGGAGTTCGAGGCAACGTATACGATCTCATTAAATCATACCTTCAGGATCGAAAACAACGCACAGAGATTAGAAGGTTATCACTGACAACTAAAACAGAAGAAACATATGTCTCTGAGACAAAAGATGTCATGATAGGTGTTCCTCAAGGTAGTATTTTAGGGCCTCTGCTGTTCTTGATTTACATAAATGACTTACCCATGATCACTCAACATCACATAACTTTATTTGCTGATGACAGCACAGTATTGTTCTCAAGTAATGACTTGCTTAGCATTAAATCTGACATTAATAATTTTTTGACGTTAATGATTAATTGGCTTGAAGACAATGACTTACTAATTAACTTTGATAAAACTAAGGTAATGAATTTTCGACAGCGACCTAGATTAAACGAAACATTGCATGTTCGGTATTCAAATTATGATATAGAGGAAATAGAGGTAACCAAGTTTCTAGGGCTACATATAGACAATAAAGTAAATTGGAAGGCACATATTGGCAGTCTTTGTAAAAAAATCCATTCGTTTTCCTATGCTCTGTATCGATTGCAGAAGATTGTTAATTTGTCAACTGTGTTAACAGCTTACTACGGCTATGTTGATTCAATCTTAAGATACGGTATAGTTTTCTGGGGTAATTCTTTAGAAAAGGAGTATGCATTTAAGGCACAGAAGCGATGTATGAGATCGGTATTTAACATACAACAAACTGTATCATGTAGACCATATTTTAAAAATTATAATATATTAACCTTACCATGTCTATACATCTATGAAACAGCAGTATTTGTCAAATCAAATTTCAATCTCTTTGAGTTTCATACCAGAGCTCGCCACAAAGATAAATTGCGCGTCGTGTCAAGCACTACTACATATCTACTACCACGTATTTATAATAAAATTCCAAGTCACATTAGAGCAGTCACAAATTTAGTAAACTACAAACGAAAACTTCGCCAACTGCTCATAGATAGGTGTTATTACTCGATAAAGGATTTTCTAGACGATAGCTCATTAGAAGCTTGATGTTGAAATTTGTGGTTAATTAATTTATGACATTGCTTAGAAATTTTACTTTTATTATTATGATTTTAATTTTGACATGACATGGTTTTTGACATTCTATTGTGATTTATTTTGACATAAAAATGTATTCTTATGTAGTAATGTTTAATTTTGTGATAATAATATGATTATGATTTAAAATCACCACCTACCTACCTATTTTGCATACCGTGAGGTAGAATATGGCTGTGCACAATTAAAACCAATGTAATGTAACCCAAATATGTTACCCATATTCGCAAATAAATAAATTGATTGATTGATTGATTGATTGATTGAACCTAGTTTTATACAATAATAGTAGCTAATAGTGTGTCGGTCGGATAGGATCACATATATTGTTTACGGAAGTGCCCGGTGCACTTAACTTGTGGGTCCACGGGCGACGGCGGTCGGCCGGCGGGATCCGCTGGTGTCCTCCAATCAAGCTTGTTCTTTATCAGGCCGAGATGCTCCGGGTTGAAGGCCACGGGGCGACGGCGCAGCTTCAGGCTGCTCAGTAGTTGCAGTCTTCACAATATGGCTTATCTAAGCCCCAAGGTAGTTCTGGAATAGACACAAGCAGCGGATTAGATACCGGGTCGGCACCGCTTGCCGTAGGCCCCACACGTGAATCGCCGTACAGGTTCCCTACTTGTCGGACGCGCTGTACAATTATTCACATGAGGGTACACGGCAAAGTAACACATAACAAGGGATAACACAAACATGGGAACAAGGAAAACACAGACAGGTGGTCGGCCTATTCCTATATAACGGTCTCCGACCGACGGCAGAAAGTCTCACTGTAATAATTAACTAATAATAATATAATAAAATTTATCTATAAGCCCAACACAGATGTGGGTACATTTCGAAAGACTACTTTTCTACCTACGTTCCTACCGAGTCTGCGTTATGCGTAATTCCCATCTAACAATTGAAACTTTAATATGGTTCACTAGAATAGGGAACCCTAAAATGACGGTCCCTAAATGCATTCTAGATAATAAAATGTTACACTAATATGGTTCACTAGAATAGGGAACCCTAAAATGACGGTCCCTAAACGCATTCTAGATAATAAAATGTTACACTAATATGGTTCACTAGAATAAGGAACCCTAAAATGACGGTCCCTAAATGCATTCTAGATAATATAATATTAAATAACAGTGCACAATCCAGATAGGTGGAATATGCTCCAGGTAATTGACTTTACTTATTCACAATAAAAATTTAGAAAGTTACCGGTTTCCCGCTTAAGGCCGCGCCCCAAATGGTACGGTTTCACAATAAAATATGTCGGGTAGATGTATTATCTCAACCCGGATTCTCCTTCGTGATATTTGCTAATTAAAATTATAATACTATAAATTACTACTTAAGTCCGTAGGTGAATAGCCCTTAAGAGAATTTTTTGTATGATTATTGTTAACAATTTATCGTTATATTCGACAGGGCAATGTACTATATTCTATCATCCCCTACTGGTTATAAAATGAGTGTTTGCGTATATAACACATATATACATAATATAATTATCGCATTTAGGCGTGGAGTAGTTTTAACTTCAGCGTCCTAATTGTTTTCTAGTATATCTTGTGGTAAGGAACTCAGCACCGTCTGATTTGGATATTACTTTGGCTTTAGGTTACTAATAATCTATGAAGTTAATCTATTAGATAGTTATTTAGTAATGTTCTAATTATAGATCGCGCGGGGGACGTTACCCGTAAGCTATTCTGTTCGCAGCACTTACCCCTGATTCGGGAACGGATTAACTGCACAAGTTTCACAGATTTTCAGAATCTATCAATCAATAATATTTTTCGGCATTACTTGGTTAATTAACTTTTCTTTTATTTTTAAAAGATTTAATTTATTATCTCGTCGGCGCTGTCACGACGGCTGCGTGTCGACTAGACTAATATTATCCAATTGTTTCTCTGCTTAGACGTTGTGCACTCCTTATAATACTTCGGTCTGGCAATTAAAACCTACTGACCCCGCCCACACGCGTCTAGTGATGTGACTGTAGTAGTCAAGGCGGCCTACCATTGGTCAATCGCGCGGTTGTTATCGCTTCGATCTCAGCCGGTTCACAAGACAATGGGCTAAGGAATTTCTTGCGAAACAAACTGGTTCTAACACCTTCTGGATGTTTCGATCTTAGGGATGTGACTCAACGCAAACTATGCCTCGTCGAGGCATTCACATCGTAACAGTACCCGACGAACTGGGAGAAGGATTTTAACTGGGGGAACCAGTAAAATCCGCCTATAAACTGCGAAACTTCCTGAAACAACAGACGCAAGTCCCCATTCATACAACCTTCCATACTCCATGCACGCAACCTTACTTACTTCCTAACACTCAACGTCTTCCTCCCGCGGAGGCAGGAAGACGAGTCTTACATACCCTGTCCGGCCCTATCTATCACGATGGGACGTACAACCTGCGCGTTGTGATGTTAAATTTGGCCCCAGTCTACTTCGACGGCACGTCCTGTCCAACTGAAATTAAACGACTGGGCAACAGAGTCACTAACCGCTCTGACGTGCTTCGGGACCCAGGGAGCACATGAGGCTCCTCTAGATACAGGGAAAACTTCTCATAAGGAAGCTTCCCAAAACACAGTGAAGGCTTATTTTTACCCCCGGCCGTTAATACAGCGCAGACTAGACGTTCTTCCTGCTACCTGCGGTTGCCCTGGAGTGTTGTATTCAAAATGATCAGACTCAATTTCCCAACCACAATAAACTTAAATATATATTTCTAATACTTGAACTACATAGATATGATATAGGCACAAGGTGGTCCGTGCCTCAGGGTGGAACCCTGTGTGCGTGTTGGTCTGGTTCATCAACCCTAACGACCGCATAACGGCGATAGATGAAGATGGTGGTCTACAACCCAGCTCGAGCTCTGCACAGAAACTCTACCACATGTATATATAAAATGATGAAATCTAAATACATCCAAATATATGAAGTGTGCCTCAATCCACCCATTTGTGGGTCCACAGGAAAACCAATCCAAACGTAGCTCCTAGCAAAAACATAAGGCGTCGGATTGAAACTACGGGGGCCCTGGCCACAATAAATGGGATGAAGCAAAAAAACAAAATAAAACTAGACATATGGAACAACCTTATGGACGCTGCTCCTCTAACAACATTTAAATTAATACTACCAATTTGTCATCTTGAAGTCCATCACGTGCCAATTTCCTATATTATTACCCGCCATGTCCTCTAGAGTGAAAACTAACGGAGATCGCTTTGCTATAACCTTGCACTTTTGATATTTCGGGGCTAGTTTCCTCATGAAGCGGGCGTCCTTGTCGCTCTGGAAGTAAGTACGTTTCCAAACTATATCCCCGACCTCAAATGTTACCGGCTTCCTTCGAAGATTATATCTCTGGGAGTTCTTGAGGTGAATTTGGTGAAGAGCGGATTGTACTTTGTCAAATACAGCTGCCAGCACGCCCTTGTTCTCCGCGTACTCGTCTCTTGGAGGAAGAACCAGATCACTAGGGTCGCCCTCCATATCGTAGTGTGACCCACACGTGACTAATTCCCTGCCATAAACCAGAAATGCCGGCGAGTAACGCGTTACCTCATTAACCGCGCTATTGATGGCGAACTGTATCTGAGGTAAATGTACATCCCATGTCCTGTGATCATCCTCTACGAAAGTGGCAATTGCAGTTACGATCGTTCGGTTATAGCGTTCAACCAAATTAACTTAAGGCGAGTCCTTGGCTATTAGCCTGGACATCGCCAAAGCCTTCGATAGGGTCTGGCATGCTTCGCTCCTTTCCAAGCTTCCGGCATATGGTCTACCTCCTCAACTGTGCAGCTGGATTGCCAGCTTTTTAAACGAGCGCCGAGTGCGGGTCCTCTGCGATGGCCAGGCTTCTCGCTTCTTGCAAGTGAATGCCGGGGTACCGCAGGGGTCCGTACTATCACCAACTCTCTTTCTTCTGCATATCAATGATATGCTATCCCTCGGGAACATTCATTGCTATGCAGATGACAGCACACTGCACGGGAGTTACTCGGTTCGTCCGACGGCGGGGCGATCTGAGATTGAGGAGGAGAGACGACGACTCGTGGCTGATCTCGACCGTAACCTCGACAGTATCTCTCAATGGGGTACCGAGAACCTGGTCGAGTTCAATGCCCGCAAAACACAGGCGTGTGCATTTACTGCGAAGAAATCCCCTTTCCTTCCCCTACCCTCTCTTCAGAATGCATTATTACCAATGAAGGACAACCTTGATATCCTTGGCATAGACGTTCGTCGAGAGCTCAATAATAAAAACTACATCGAAAGATGTATAGGGTTAGCTTCGCGGAAACTAGGAATACTGAATAAGGTAAAGAGATTCTTTACACCGGACCAGAGGTGTCTGCTGTACAAGACGCAGATTAGACCCTGCGTCGAATACTGCTCTCACCTCTGGGACGGCTCCGCGAAGTATCTGCTGGACGCTCTCGACGCTATGCAGCGACGGGCTATCCGTATTATAGATTGTCCGGAGGTAACGGGAAGCCTTGAGCCGCTAGTTCAGCGCCGAACAATAGCTTCCTTGGCCGCATTCTACCGTATTTACCACGGCGAGTGTTCTGAAGAGCTCTTCAATCTGATCCCACCCTCTTTCTTCCGATCCCGAACGACTCGTGCCGGGCAGAGATGCCACCCCCACACAGTGGATAGCATGTTCGCGAGAACCGAACGTTTTAAACGTTCGTTTCTCTGCCGAACGATAGTGGCCTGGAACGCCCTGCCTGTGCACGTGTTTCCTCCCACATATAATCCTGGGTTCTTTAAGCGGAGCGTGAAGAGGCACATCAGTAGGTCGTCAAGTTGAGGGCCACTCTCAATAGTAATGTGTGCTGTGAGAGTGGCCCACAATCGCTAGACGTCGTCACGACTTACCACCAGGCGGGCGGCGTCAATTTGGCGAACCATATATAAAAAAAAAAAAAAAAAAAATTACTTGAGGTGTGTACTTCGGCGTAAAGTGTACCTTCGGTATCCTGTATTTCTTGTAGAGTGTGTCCAGTTCTTTACTGACGAATTGGACACCGTTATCTTGCAAGATGACCTCTGGAACCCCATGAACCATAAATACACCCTCTTCTAGATGCTTTACTACGTTGGCTGCTGTAGCACGGCGCAATGGAAATATTAGGCAATATTTTGAGAAACAACAACACACGACCAATATATAGGCGTTTTGCTTCCTAGAAACCGGCAAATGCCCTACCAAGTCTATTGACAGCATCTGAAACGGCCTACTACATTATTTAGGCTTGCCATGTTGGCCCAAGGTGCAATGGGTGGAAGCTTTGTATGCCAAACAGGTCTCGCAGGAAGCTGTGAACTTAGCCACGTCCTTGTACATTCCTGGCCAAAAGAATCGAAGGCGAACCTTGTGATACGTCTTGAAGGTCCCCAGAAGACCGGATGTAGGTTCTGCGTGGTTTTCTCTGATGATACGCTCTCGCTCCTCTGCTGGGATGACCTCCTTCCAATCGAATTCCCTGGTCAGAATATTGTGGCCCTTGACCTGTTTGTACAACTTACCCTCCGTGATCGAGTAGCCCGGGAAGCTCAATGGTTTCGACTTGCAACCGCCATAAATATTTAAATACCATTGATCCCCCGTTTTTACTGGCGTATCGGCCTCAGCGATGGCAGCTACCGGACAAGACCGAGACAGAGCGTCGGGAATGACGTTATCCTTCCCTTTTCTATGTCGTATCTCAAAATCGAAGGATGACAGACGAGTGCCCCAGCGGGCCAACCGACCCGTAGGGTTCGACAATGACAAAAACCATTTCAGCGCTGCATGGTCTGTGTAAACTAAGAAGCGCTTCCCATTCTCTATATAACACCGCCAATGTTCGAGGGCTACCAGTACAGCCAAGGCTTCACGTTCGGTAACACTGTAGTTACGTTCCGGGCCTGATAAAGAACGACTCATGAATGCTATAGGTCTGTCAACTCCATCTATATTCTGGGTTAACATACCGCCCAGCCCGTAGTCGCTCGCATCTGTATGCACCTCGAACGGCAGATCTAGATTGGGACACGCTAAAACAGGTGCCTTAATTAAACAATTTTTTAATGTGGTGAAAGAGTCCTGGGCCTCTTTCGTCCAACGAAATGGTGGAGCTCCTCTCTTTGTAGATGTTAATTTATTTAAGGGCCCCGCTATCGTGCTGAAATCTGGAATGAACCTACGATACCACGACGCTGTACCTAGGAACCGTTTCACGTCCTTCTTACTCGTGGGCGTAGGATACTCCAGGATTGCCTCTACTTTGCGGGGGTCCGTACGCAAACCTTGAGCGTCTACCACATAACCTAAATAGGCTGTCACGGAAAAATTTACATTTCTCAAAATTGATGGACAAGCTGGCCTTCTTTAATTTTTCCAGCACCCTCAGCAACAATGACACGTGCTCGTCAAACGAGCTGCTAACGATTATTATGTCATCTAAGTAACAAAATACCTTGAGTTCGAACTCAGGGCCGAACAACGTGTCCACCAATCGCTGCTGAGTAGCTGGCCCGTTGGTCAAACCAAATGCCATCACGTTGAACATAAACGTCCCCTTATTCTGCACGTAGAAGCAGGTCTTCTCTCTGTCAGCCGCATCCAGGGGGACCTGCCAGAATGCCTTCGAAAGATCTATAGACGACAAAAATCGAGCATCCCTAAGGTTATCTAAAATCTCCGATATGTATGGCAGACTGTACGAATCCTTCTTCGTCACGGAGTTGAGCTTCCTACTGTCTAGACAAAAACGAGGTTCGCCATCCTTCTTTCCTATAACCAGCACCGGTGACAGCCAAGGACTCTCTCCAGGTGAGATAACATTTAACGCCAACATTTCGTCAACTTGGTCCGAGATGATTTTTTGTTTGTTTGGCGATAGCCGGTAAGAACCCTGTCTAATGGGAGGCGAATCACCTGTGTCTATTCTATGTGTGATGACGGTAGTTCTACCCAACCCGATGGAGTCGAAAGAAACAGACTGGAAATCCTTGATAAATCTATCGGCTATAACCCTTTCCGTGGATGAGAGAGCAGCATACGGGTTGACGTGGCTGGCCTGATGTGATAGTGCATCTAAGGATGCTACCTTAAGATCGGAGTCCACATGAAAATCTATTAACGATAGAAATTTAGGACAAATATTAAAAATTTTCCAAAAGTCGATCCCTATAATCATAAGTGAATCAATGCTGGGTATAATATGAAATAAAATATATTTGGTGTCCCTCTCGAACGAAACCGGCAACGATATCGAACCTATGGAATTATATGCCTGTCCTGAAGCCGTTGCGATTGATATTCGCTGCTCCTCATTAAGTCTTACGCCGTACTTTATCAATGGCAATGTACTATATTCTATCATCCCCTACTGGTTATAAAATGAGTATTTGCGTATATAACACATATATACATAATATAATTATCGCATTTAGGCGTGGAGTAGTTTTAACTTCACCGTCCTAATTGTTTTCTAGTATATCTTGTGGTAAGGAACTCAGCACCGTCTGATTTGGATATTACTTCGATACAAGTTTATACAATATTAGTTTACATTAAACACGATTGGAACTACGATGACCGTGGCTCCAATCTAGACACTTATAGTTGGCTTTAGGTTACTAATAATCTATGAAGTTAATCTATTAGATAGTTATTTAGTAATGTTCTAATTATAGATCGCGCGGGGGACGTTACCCGTAAGCTATTCTGTTCACAGCACTTACCCCTGATTCGGGAACGGATTAACTGCACAAGTTTCACAGATTTTCAGAATCTATCAATCAATAAAATTTTTCGGCATTACTTGGTTAATTAACTTTTCTTTTATTTTTAAAAGATTTAATTTATTATCTCGTCAGCGTTGTCACGACGGCTGCGTGTCGACTAGACTAATATTATCCAATTGTTTCTCTGCTTAGACGTTGTGCACTCCTTATAATACTTCGGTCTGGCAATTAAAACCTACTGACCCCGCCCACACGCGTCTAGTGATGTGACTGTAGTAGTCAAGGCGGCCTACCATTGGTCAATCGCGCGGTTGTTATCGCTTCGATCTCAGCCGGTTCACAAGACAATGGGCTAAGGAATTTCTTGCGAAACAAACTGGTTCTAACACCTTCTGGATGTTTCGATCTTAGGGATGTGACTCAACGCAAACTATGCCTCGTCGAGGCATTCATATCGTTACAGCATGCTCGCCGGTTACTGGTACTTTTAACCCGGCCTTTATTTAGGACATCTGCGATTTGGTCGCAGTATGTTCGCCTTGGTCGACCCTTAATAGCTTGTCCATTCACACTCGCACCATGTATCTGTTTTGTCAATCTACTGTCCTCTCTACATGTCCGAACCATCTAAGCATCCCTTTTTCCACCTTGGTTACTACATCTTCTGACATACCACAACGTTCTCTTATAACACTGTTTCTCATTTTGTCCATCAGAGTCACACCAGCTATACTTCTCAAACTTCTCATTTCGACCGCATTTATTCTACTCTGATGCTTCTCCTGCCACACCCAACATTCACTACCATACATTAGTGTAGGGATAAGCACTCCTCGATGCACAGCCATCCTTGCCTTATGAGACACGTTCTGGCTGTTCATAAAGCTATATAGTGCCCCATTCACCTGATTACCTGCCACAACTCTTCGCTTAATATCACTGTCATGCCTTCCATCTCTTGAAAACTTACATCCTAAGTATACAAACTCTTCCACTTGTTCCACTCTTTCTCCATCAATTACAATCGAACAGTTCGACATACTTTCTTCTCTTTCAAAAATCATTACTTTCGTCTTGCTTACATTCACTTTCATTCCTTTCTTTTTCAAAGACTATAAAAAATAAAATAAAATAAAATAACGTTTATTATCTTTGAAATTTTCAGAAAATTATTTAGATTCGTCAGAAGTTGGTGTGACTCTACCGAGGGTTCCAAAATGCAACGAGACTGAGAAGAGCCCTCAAGAAACTCAGCTCGGCTTTTTTCAAAATATTTCATCTTAAATCTAATACAGAGTTATTTAGAAAGGAGCAATTCGTTACGTTGTTACAACCAGGCCGCCTTGTCATCTAAGAAATCATTAATACTATAATAAGCTTTATGGCACAATTTACTTTTTATTAGTTTTTTAAATTTATTGACAGATAAATTTGCTATTTCGGTTGGCAATGTATTGTACATTCGAATAAAGTTCCCCGCAAAAGAATTACTCACTTTATGAAGCCTAAATTTAGGAACAGCCAGTTTATCCTTATTTCTTAAGTTTAGATTATGATTATCACTATTTTTCACAAATTTACTTTTGTTCTTGTGGGTATACAATAAAATTTCATAAATATACTGTGAATACACTGTAAGGATGTTAATATGCTTAAACTTATCTCTTAATGACTCCCGAGACCCCATTCCATAGATAGTCCGGATAGCCCTCTTCTGCAACACAAAGATGCATTCAATATCGGCAGCGTTACCCCACAGTAGTATGCCATATGTCATGATACTGTGGAAGTAGCTGAAGTAGACAAGACGCGCCGTTTTAATGTCTGTAAGTTGTCGGATCTTTTTGACAGCATAGGCTGCTGAACTAAGCCTGGCCGAAATTTTCCCGATATGAGGCCCCCATTGCAATTTGGAGTCTAACGTTATGCCCAGAAAGACAGTGTCATCGACCAATTCTATTATATCATCCCTAACCTTAACACTGGTTTTAACAAGTCTTACATTAGGTAAGGTGAATCTTACACATTTAGTTTTATTTTCATTTAATAATAAATTATTAGCACAAAACCAGTGGACTATCCTAGAGAGGGTAATGTTTACATCGTCAAGTTCGCGCTGTCCACGTTTAACTTTAAATATTAAAGAAGTGTCATCAGCAAACAAAACTACCTCGTGGTCGTCTCTTATGAGGTGAGGGAGATCATTAATATATACTAGAAAAAGAAAAGGTCCCAAAATTGAACCCTGCGGTACCCCCATTGCTACAGGAGAACCAGGTGACTGTTTACCATTGATCACTACTTTCTGGACCCTATCACTTAAGTAAGAATTGACGAAATTCAAGGCCGTCCCCCGGATTCCGTAATGATCAAGTTTCTTAATTAAAGTCTGGTGCTGAACGCAATCGAAGGCCTTAGATAAGTCGCAGAATACACCATAAGCATCATATGACTCATCCCAGGCCCTGTATATACACTCTAATAATTTAATTCCGGCATCAGTGGTGGACCGACCACGAGTGAAACCGAATTGTTTTGTATGTAATAGTTTATTAACGTTAAAGTGATTTTGCATTTGATTAAGCATAATTTTTTCAAAAATTTTACTAAATGTAGGTAGTACAGAAATGGGACGGAAATTGGACGGATCTGAAGTACTACCCGATTTAAACAGGGGAATTAATTTACTAGATTTCATTAAATCAGGGAACACACCACTATCAACACAATTATTAAATATTAATACTAGTTCAGGAGCAACCATTTCAATAAAAGAATTTACTAAATACACAGAGATGCCCCAGAGGTCAGCTGTTTTCTTGATATTTAAAGATTTAAAAGTTTTTAAGATAGTGTTTATGTTAACTTTACTGAATTTAAATATAACGTTACAACAAGGAACGTTTGCTTTTAACCAAGATTCTGCAATGGGGGTTGAAGAGCCTAGGGTTTTTGTCAAATCTACAGGAATTCGGGAGAAAAAATTTTCAAATTCGTTAGCGACCTCGAAGTCTGATGTAGTTATTTTACCATTTATATTAAGTTTAAAATGATTATCATTTAATTTTTGTTGACCTCTTTCCGCGTTTATAATTTTCCAAGTAGATTTAACTTTGTCTGCACTATTGAGAATTTTATCACTTATATATTTTGATTTAGCTGCTAAACAATCTGCTTTAAACTTTTTTGAATAAGTTTTAACATAATCTAGAAATTCAACTGATCTATTAAGCTGTCTTTCTGAGTATAGTTCATAAAGTTTTTGTCTACTTTTGTGTATACCCTCAGTGGCCCATTCACTGAAAGTAGGACTATCACTAATCATGACCTCCTTAGACTTGAATATGGAGTTGAACTCGTTGTAAAAAGAATCAAAAAATAATTTATACATTACATTTGGATCTAAGCCAGTGTCTAAGAATGGAATTTTATTGCAAAGTCCAACCCTCATTCGTTCCAAGCGGTCACCAGTTATTGGTCTACATAATATTTTACGTTTTATAACTTTTTCTTTAGTGATTTTAAAAGATGCTATTTGCCCACAATGGTCTGAATCTAGCTTTTTTATAATACTTTTACTTTCTGGCAACATATCGCTGTATATATTATCCAGGCAAGTGGCTATTGTATTACAATATCTAGTAGGCTCCAAAAATAAGTTTGTAAGATTGTGTGATTTAAATAAATTTAAAATATTATAACTCATAGGCGTATTAACAAGTAAATCGACATTAAAATCACCACATACTATTAGGTACTTATTAGTTTTTCCAAGTTTACATAGAACTTTGTCAATAAGTTCCTCAAATTCGCAAAAGGGTGAGGTTCCAGGTTTATACACGCATACTACTATGAATTGCTCCATTTCCACGCACGACAGTTCGACTTTACACTCTAGAGAAAGAGACACAATATCTTTCCGTTCTTTAAATTTAAGTTGTTTATTTAATAAAATCAAAGATCCCCCCCGTACTGTGGTCACCCTGCAGAATGCACTACCAACCCGGTGATTACTGAAATTGAACATGAGCTCATACGACTTACGCATATGTTCTGTAATACAAAAAATATCAATATTGTCTGAATTCATTAACAGTTCCAACTCTAACTCTTTGCCATGTGTTAAACAACCAATATTTTGATGCCCTATGTTGATATAATTTACATTTTTTGATTTGGTTTGATTTGGAGGGCATTTTTTAACGTAATTAATATTTGTAACTAAATTTAATTCAATTAATTGACTATGTCTGCTAAAGGGTAATATTGCCTCTGTTGTCGTAGAACTTAATTTAAATTACTTGGAACAGATTCCAAAGTCTTAACACTAAATCTACATTGCTCAATAAAAGCAGTTTTGTCAGCCAAGTTCTTGGCTGAAGTGTAAAAATAATTGAATAGCAAACTTGCTATTTGTCTCTTATAATGCTTTGGTAGAAAATACCTACCTTTGTTTACATAAACAATATGTTTGTTATTGTTAAAGTTACTGTCAGAAGTTGACAAATTGTATTTATATACAGTTCTCTTAAAAACAGAATTAAAGTCAATTACATGGAATTTATTATTATATTGGCTAGTTAAATTGAGTTGTAAATTTATCTTATATCTAAGAGAATTTTCCACGTCTGGCACACCTTTTATGTATGGTAATGTAAACATTACTACATGTTCAACATTTAAGTTTTGCATTTTGTCAAAGTATAGGGATAGTTCACTCGTTTAGCATACCAACCATCATCTGCAACTCCACCGCCGATGATGCAAGTATTACCTGGTCATCAGCATATAGAAGGCATTTGACGGTCAGTTCATTCATTCTCAACCCATACACACTTTGTGTAATTTATGCTTTCGATTGTCGGCACTTGGTGGAACTTATAGTAATACATTTTTGAAAAAAACTCACTTGTACACCATTCCACAAATATTTTATTTTCTGACCGGTTTCGCCTTATGGCATCATCAGAGGTGTTCACTCCTACTTAATCCACACATTTTTTAATTTTACTTTCAGAAACTACTTCGTTAATATTATGACATTAAACTGCGGATTAAGTAGGAGTGAACACCTCTGATGATGCCATAAGGCGAAACCGGTCAGAAAATAAAATATTTGTGGAATGGTGTACAAGTGAGTTTTTTTCAAAAATGCATACACACTTTCTTTCAACTCTTTCAAACAGTTGTCAATGAATAGATTGAACAGCACAGGAGACGCCACACAACCCTGTCCAACACCTCTTTCAATGTTAAACCATTCTGTGTAAGCGCCGTTAATTCGGACACAAGCACTGGAATTCTCATAGAGTGATTTCAGCGCCCGTATCAGCTTGCTGCTCACTCCAAACAATGCCAATGTTAGCCACAGTTCACTCCTCACCACTCTATCATAGGCCTTCTCTAGGTCTACAAAAGCACAGTAGACTTTTTGGCTTTTCGCCAAGAACTTCTCCGTCATGCAGCGTAAAGAGAAGACCTGATCCATGCATCCTCTTCCTTTCCTGAATCCTGCCTGAACATCCCACATCTTTTACTCAGTTTCATTCGTCACCCTTGTAACAAAAACCCTTGCATACAATTTGCCGACGATGCTGAGCAAGCTAATTCCGCAGTAGTTTTTGCAATCCCGCTGTGACCCTTTCCCTTTGTACAATGGCACAATGACGGTTTTGCACCAATCTCTTGGTACAGTGCCGTTCCTCCAGCAAAGGTTAAAAAGGTAGTACAGCTGATTTACTACTACGCCTTGTCCCGCTTTTAGCATCTCGGCCGAAATCCTATCACACCCAGCTGCTTTTCCTACTTTCATACTTTTCAATGCGTTCATAATTTCTGTCATGCTGATTTCATTGTCATCTTCACTGTCATCCATACCCTCAATAGGGTATATCACTTGCGAATTCTCTTTTTCAAATAAACTTTCAAAATATTCTTTCCACCTCTTTAACACACTTCCCTCCCCATCCAAAGAACTTCCATCCTGGTTTCTGACTTTGTCCAGTTGCGAAGACGTATTAGTAATCAATGACATGACGAATGTCTTCCCAGTTCCACCGGGGGCATCCAAAAAAAATAAGCCGCCATTTCCATCATCAATTGCATTAATCAGTGTATCATAGACTTCCCTCTGCTTAGGATTCAACAGAGGTACATTCGTTTGAACTGATTGGATTAGTTCATGTGGATCATATTCACGTTCACGTTCCAATTCTCTATTAAATGCGTCATTCATTCCGCGATCTGGCGCTGGCATTTCTAACCTAACTAACAAACTGCCGCACATGAGGTAACACATATCTTCGATCAAGAGCAAAGTCTGGTTATGGATCTCCTCATTCACCTCAAGATCGTAGCAAATAATGTGCGTATCTGACTTGGAGATGCAGAAATAATTGCTTCAGCGATTGTCGTGTCCCAATGAGCATCGCTTTCAAGCAAATTTATCTCTTGACATGCTGCACGAAATGTGGGGCACACGATACCATTAAAAGTTCGTAGTGATTCAAATGATGTTGGCCCTCGAACATGTACCAGCAACAACCGCAAATAGAAACATTCATCATTCTTCGGATGAACTGTGTAAATACGACCAAGAGCATCAGTAGAACGCATATCTGGATGACCAGGAACTGCATCGCCTTGCTTCCGACGTTGAAATTTCTTCGATGTAGCGTTCCAAGTGTAATAACGTGGCATTTCTGAGTAAAGCAAAGTTCGTGCGAACGGATCGCTTTGACAAATCGCAAAGAAACTGGTCAGTGTTGTCGCTGGAGGTGTTTCGGCACGATGAGCAGCATTCGACGCTGTGAAATATACTCTCTGACCGTTCTCTAGATGCACCCCCAAATGTAAAACAGTGGGATGACGTTCGTGAATAGGGAATGAAAATATACGCCAAATTGCTTCATTGCAGTTCACATATCTACCAACTTGATAGCGCGTGATTTCATCGTTGGTATTGGTATGTTTGGATACCAAAAACCGCCATGTCGCTCCCTTTCGTGACATATTTGCAAATGTATTTAATTGACTTGACCGAATTGCAATACTCAATATTAAAATGTGCTTTGAATGTTTTGGAAAGTAGTGGCGAATATGGAACAATCCAACTGTTGTCAACTACGAAATCGTTTCCTTTCACTTTAGTTGTGATAGTTCTACCATTATCATCGGGCGATCGACGCCGATACAATGGATAACCATCGTTGCCTGTAATGGTCTCTGCCGTCAATTTTCGTGGATACCGTTTGGAACACTTGCCGTCGACCATGCACGGTGATTGTCGGTTGATAGTGCCACACGGTCCATGAATCATATTCGTGACTACAACATCATGTAGGTCTGGATCGGTTTCAGGAGCAGGAATCTCCGCACATATGATGTCATCTATTTGATCTGGCCGAATTCTTTCGATTAACCAAATCAGAATGTGAGCATGCGGTAGGCCTCGTTTTTGCCATTCGACTGAATACATCCAGCATCGAGTATTCCCAAAGACGTGTTGCTTAACAATGTAATTCATTAGTGACCGAATTTTTTGCCTGAAAACACGTGCGGTGATGTCGTGTCGATCACTTGATGTTTGTCCGGGAAGCAGCAATTGAATAATTTCTATCCATTTCGGATTACATGTAAATGTAATGAATAGATCTGGCCGACCATAATTACGAACATATGTCATTGCATCTTGCGCATATTCATGCAAATGACGCGGGCTACCTATGTATGTCGCCGGTCGCTGGCGCCTCATTAGTCATGGGAGTACCCCAGGGCTCTATATTAGGACCCCTTTTATTCTTAATATACGTAAACGATCTTCCTTATTTCACTAAAAATCTTTGTGAGATAGTATTATTTGCTGATGACACATCATTAATTTTTAAAAGTGATAGACAAAAAGTAGCACTTGACGATGTAAATAATACCCTTTCGGAAATATTGCATTGGTTCACAAGTAACAACTTGCTGCTCAATGCGAAGAAAACAAAATGTGTAAAATTTACTATGCCCAATGTTAGACAGGTGGATACTCATATTACTATGAATAATGAATTAGTTCAAATAGTCAATACCACAGTTTTTCTTGGGATAACTCTAGATAGTAAACTACAATGGGGTCTTCATATCACAGCCTTGGCAGGAAGACTTAGCTCAGCTGCCTATGCGGTTAGAAAGATAAGGTCTCTGACTGACGAAAAAACGGCACGATTAGTTTATTTTAGCTACTTTCATAGCGTTATGTCATATGGTCTGCTGCTGTGGGGCTCAGCTGCCGATATTGAGACAATATTCATATTACAGAAACGAGCTATACGAGCAATCTATAGACTCGGACCCCGTGACTCGCTGAAAGAATTATTTAAAGAAATTAATATTTTAACAGTTGCTTCTCAATATGTTTACGACAACATCTTATATGTACGGAAGAACATAGATCTATTCAAAAAAAATTCCGATAACCATAATTTTAATACAAGAAATAAAAATAAATTGGCAATGACAAAAATTAGACTTCATAAAGTTGGTAATTCGTTTGTTGGCAAATGTATAAAAATTTATAATAAAATTCCTCAGGATTTGGTTGACATGCCTCTTAATAAGTTTAAAATAGTAGTTAAAAAATGTTTGATGATGAAAGGCTACTATAATGTAGACGAATATCTTAATGATAAAAATGCATGGTCACCCTAATCTTCTGTTGTTGGCCACTCGTATAATACAATAGAAACTAATTGTAACAATGTAAACAAAACAATATTAAAAAAGAAAATGGATAATCTACCTGAGTTTCTTGCTGGTCTCTTCTCAGGAGAACCAAATTACCGAACCAGCGAAAGAATCATTTTCTAATGGTTATTTATGTACTTACTTAATTTAGTATTTTTATAATATTACTTGACAAAATTGTAAAATTTTGACATTCATATGTGCTCTTTATGTGCCTAAACTGAATAAATGAAATTGATTCTTTGATTCTTTGATTCTTTGAAAATAGTCAATCGGCCAACATTTTCTGAATCTCCTTCTGTGCTAATTGCATCGCGTACATGGATATACTCTTCCGAACGCAATTTAGCTTGATTCAACCGAATGAAAGTCAGGCGCTCCGTTTCGATTTTAACGTACATGTCAACGCAATATTGTTGAAGCAGTCGACGAAATCGCAACAAATAATTGTCAGAACTTTCACGAATCATCAAACGATATGCGTAATAATTCATCGAACTAACCTTCTTGGTAGTTTCCTCACCTGAAACAAATGCAGTAAAAATTGTATTTTAGAACCCGTAATAGGTTAACGACTCTTACAGCTACTCTCTACTAAATTAGAAATTACAACTTTTTTTGAGTACTAAAAGCAAACAGAATAAAATGTATATCAAGTTAAAATGAAAACAACAATATTGATCTTACCATTCAATGGATTAATCATTTTGATATTAAAGTAATATCCATCGTCTCCTTGCCAAAACATCAGCGGGTATTGTAACGCGTCATATGAATGGTGTGTTTCATATATTCTTTGTAGTTGCCCAGTATTGCGTCGTGTAAGTACAATATCACGTGTTTCCAAGTTTTCACCAACAATCAGGTTTGCCACTTCATCGATTGTTGGAGCATTAAATGTGCGTTCATGTGTTCCAGCTGGTCTTTTATCTACTCTGATCACAACTTTATAGTCATCACTTGGCATGCGCTCTAAAGCAGTCTTGAACAGCCTGACCAATGCATGATGTTCATGAAGCATTTGCTGCAGATCATGGAGAATTGCTCTTTTCGTAGCTGTGTTGATCCCTTGACGCCGGTTAAGTTGTTCTTCCATATTGCCCATGAAGTATATTTGCAAGAATTTATGCTGTGCATCTTGTATAGGTTGCAATGATCCAATGCGATGGCAAATCTGGCCTTGAATCTGTAAAGTCAAAACCATAGTTATAGTTAGATTTACAAACACTTTTTTTTCAAATAATAACATGCCATTTTTATTTCAGAGACAAATACAGAAATCTAACAAACTACATTCCAGATTTTTTTACAATGATAGAAAATAAAGTTTTTAACGTAAATTACCTTAAATGTCGGATTATATCCGTGTTCTTCGATAATTTCCGCCCCAAATGAAGTCATTTGGCAACAGACATTGTATTTTTGAGTGTTCGCTAGAAAATGTCGATGATTCTAGTGTTTCGCCATATAGCAGGGAGCACAATGGCTCTGGTGGCGGGACCAATAATGGCAATTTCACTTTACCACTAAGGCAGCACAAACCAGGCGTTTCACCAGCAAACTTCAATGATCCACAATGCTGGCAAACAACGTCCATTGGACCAATGCAAACTAAACGATGCAAGCTGTAGTCGATGGTGCAATCATACAGAAACGCTGCTCGATTCAAATCAATGCTTGAACTATTTCTTCTTGCACTTCGAAGATTATTCCTCTGTTCATCTGTACGATAAGCTCGACGATTTCTCGTTTCTAACCTAGCCGTTTCACGGGCTGCCTCTCTTTGCTCTTGTGTTTGAGAAGCACGAATTAAGGCCCTTCTTTGCTCCATACTAACGCGGTGCTGTTCTCGTGCAATTTCTCGTTCTCCATTAGATAATTGACTCGCGATATTCCGTTGCCTAATTGCATTACGGCTTCGCTGGGAAAGATTAGATCTTCTAGGACGCGGCATTGTTATTAAAATGTGCACTCGCATAAAACCACC
The DNA here is from genome assembly GCA_963556515.1 of Nudaria mundana. NCBI lineage: Eukaryota > Metazoa > Arthropoda > Insecta > Lepidoptera > Erebidae > Nudaria > Nudaria mundana. The sequence continues at coordinate 129,498 of OY748287.1, read as the reverse complement.
AAATATAATAACAGTGACAACTTTCGAGACATAGACAATAGCTCAAAGAGTATATAACCACTACGTATGAATATCTTATCAAGAAAAATCATATACAACCTATAAAAAGACATTTACACTTTTGTTAACCTGTAGATTTTTTTTCCTTATTCTTATAACCTTTACCAACTGATTTTTTATTCCTTTTTATTTTGTTCCTTTCCGATGATTTTATGTTTTTACTGTAGAATAAATCTTAGGTATTATTTTCTGGAATTAAAAATTAAATAATTAATAAATAATTTTCGCAAATTAATGGCTAAAACAAATAATGGCAAAAAATAGTTGTTACACTATTTGACAGGATTGTACAACTAATGTTTTACACGTAATAAACAAATCAGCATCTATTTCATTGTTTTTAAGATGTATTCTGCTATTCGTGACGGAAACAAATCCAACAAATCAAAAACCATGGCAATCGGTCCAGCCGTTCTCGAGTTATAAGTGTTGTAACAAACACGACTTTCTTTTATATATATAGATTAAATAAAATAAAACTAAGCAAGCATAAAACCCACATCATTGTCCACAGATTGTCAGACGGAGTTACAGGGACGAGTAAAATAAACTAGATCATTCTGAATTAGCATTTGAGCAGCAGCTGCACAACACCACCAATGTTAATTATTAGTGCTGTACTGCTCAAACGCTTCGCTGCAACACATTAATTACTTGATTCTTAAATCTGCCATTCGTTAGAGTAAAAATATCAATATCTAAGAAATTTGTGTTATATGCTTCAACAATTTTGTAGTTCAAGTGCAACAAGCAGCGTGGAGCAACATCCAATGAACTAAAATTCGCTAGAAAGTTTGCCTAACCGGACTATATTAGAAATTTGATAAGTGAAAAACGGAAACAACGAAAAAAATGGCATCGCACTAGATTTCCAGACGATAAAAGACTATTGAATAACCTCACTAAAAATCTTAAAAGGGAAATTCAAAGCTTCACTGACACTCAGACCAACAATTACCTAAGCCAGCTAACCAGTGATCACAAAGCAGAAAAATCACTTTGGAAAGTAACAAAAGACATGAAAGGATCCATTACATCAATGCCATCTATCAAATTACGTAACGGCGACTGAGCCAAAACGAATAAACAAAAAGCTGAAACATTTGCAAACTATCTGGAAATAATATTCGAACCGAACATTGAATTAGAGCAAGACGCGGTTTTAAATACTGAAAATATTGTTCCAGCAACAATAGAAATCAAACTTGTTACTCCAAAAGAAGTACAGAGGACCATCAAACTACACGTTAACCCGAAAAAATCTCCTGGTTACGATCTCATAACAGGGGAAATCTTGCTAAACTTTACTCGCAAAGCGATTGTAAAATTAACAACGCTTATTAATGCAGTTTTTCGCTTGAAACATGTACCTGAAGTGTGGAAATTAGCAGAAGTAATTATGATAGCTAAACCCGGAAAACCAAAGAGTGAACCAACTTCATATACGCCTATATCATTGCTTCCAATAATGTCAAAGTTATTTGAGAAGCTACTACTACAAAGGCTTAAGCCGATTCTAGAAAATAAATATATAATACCTGTTCACCAGTTTGGATTTAGAGAAAAGCATTCAACAGTTGATCAGATACATCGGATAACAAATTTTATCGAGCGAGCCCTGGAAGAAAAGAAAGTGTGCTCAACAGTATTTCTTGATGTAGCACAAGCTTTCGATAAAGTTTGGCACGAGGGTCTTATATACAAGCTTAAGACCATGCTACCCACAGAAATTACAGATATATTAAAATCTTATTTATCTGACAGAACATTTCGTATTCGTCAAGAAGACGCTTATTCAGATGTTAAGAAAATAAAAGCTGGTCGGTCCTGTACCTACTCTACACTAGTGACATTCCAGTCCCGGAAAACGATTGTATTGCCACTTTTGCTGACGATACAGCGATATTGGCAGTAGGAAAAAACCATCAGGAAGCTGTAGAGAAAGTCCAATTAGCCGTTACGCAAGTCTGCAAATGGACTAAGAAATGGCGAATTAGACTAAATGAAGGAAAGTCTGTTCACGTAGACTTCACAAACAATACAAGTCAATATCGGCCAGTTTTTATAAATAACAAGCCAATACCATATGCCAACACAGCCAAGTACCTTGGTATGACCCTTGATGCTAAGTTGCGCTGGAAGGCGCACGTTAAAAAGAAAAGGGAAGAGCTAAATACACGATACAAGAAAATGTACTGGTTACTAGGAAGATACTCTTCATTATCAGTGCACAATAAAGTCCTACTTTATAAACAGGTTCTGATGACTGTGTGGACTTATGGATGCCAGCTCTGGGGCTGTACCAGTAAGAGTAATAGACAAATAATCCAGCGATTCCAAAATATAGTACTAAGAAATGCAGTGAATGCACCATGGTACGCAAGAAACAGTGACATCCACAGGGACCTAAACATGGATGACGTAGATACAGTTATACAAAAATATGCTGAAGCTCACCAAAACAGACTTCACCATCACGTGAACGTCGAGGCTATACAGCTACTTGACGTCACAGAATTATTTAAAAGACTTAAACGGACCAAACCTTTCGAGTTAATTTAGTGACATCTCGTGACAAACTAAATAAATGTAGTGAAAAGTGCTGCGATATGAACACATGAACAAAGTGTCTTCGCCTTAACAGACTCTAAGTAAAGTGTTATTGGACACGTTCTTAGTTATTGTTTACATAGCATGTTAGGTCAAAATAACTTACTCATTAGTCAATAGGCTAGATTGTAATATAATTAATGTATTATTAGTATAATACATCAAGAACAAAAAAAAAAAAAAAATATGCTTCAACAAGACGACGAAGAGGCACTCGGACTCCACTATTAGTTTTACATAAACCAGTGTGAAATAATGGAATGTTACGAGCGCATCTCGGTCGCACCGTCCTAGGTACAATATAACACAATCTGTTTGTTATTTCCAAGCAATCAAACTTATTGCTACACAGGCCGTGTATGTACCAAGAAGGAGACACCTAGATTCCAAACTCATCATAATAAATTGCTGAAGTAGTTCACTGTATGATAATTTATGACGACGGCATTTAAAATTAACAGATTTAAGAAATTTCTGCTGTACCCTTTCAATCATTGATGTGCACTTCTGATAATAGGGATTTCAGATAGGTGTTGCATATTCCAATTGTGAACGCACTAGAGTTTCATACAGCTTTAGGCATGTAGAGGGCCGCACAAAGTCACACGCCGATCTCATGATCAACTTTGTCGAATGCCTTTTGAAAATCTGTATAAATTGCGTCAACTTGCACCCTACGGTCCATATTTACGAATAAATAGTTGGTAAATATCATAAGGTTTGTGGTGGTGGATCTTCTTTTAACAAAACCGTGTTGTTCAATAGCAATCAGCGGGTGAATGGAGGGGTAAATAGCATCATGCACCAAAGATTCAAACAATTTCGACAATGTCGACAAAATAGAGATGGGGCGGTAGTTCTCGACGTTACTTTTATTTCCGGCCTTATACACCGGTATGATGAACGCGCGCTTCCACGTGTCCGGGAAGACTCCTTCACGCAGACATTTAGCAAAGATTATTTCCAAGGCAGTGCCAATATTCTGGGCCGCACCAATCAGAAACCTGGGAGGTAATCTATCAGGACCAGTTCATTTAGACGGGTCTAGTGTTTTTAGGGCCTTTTGTATGGCCTCCTCCGAAATTATAACATCAGATATGCAAGTTGCCCTATCGGTGCAGACCCCAGAAGGCATCCACGTGTTCGGATTCAGTTGCGAGGGTTCATAAACTGAGCAAAAGAAAGCTGAAAATAAGTCGCATATTTTACTTGGGTCGTCAGATTCTATATCCTTGAAATACATGGCCCCTGGATAGCTTGATCTGCTCTTCCTATTTGAGATGTAAGTCCAGAACTGCTTCATATTAGAAGGGATATTGTCTTCTACGGATTCCATAAAACGATTATAGCACCTAGCACATTCTGCACGAAATTGAGTACGAGCATTCGAAAAGATTTCGTAGTCAGAAATATTCCGATAAATTTTCCACCTAACCCAAGCACGTTCTTTTACTTTATGCATACGTATAAGAGAGGGTGTAAACCAGACTGGAAATCTTGAGTTCCTGTTTTGAATTAGTGGAACATGCTGTCTGATCACCCCGTAAACTGTATCGTAGAACATAGCGACAGCCTGATCAGCAGAAAGCGGAGAAACCATGTCTAACCAGTCAATCTTTGTCAGTTCATTGTTAATATCACTGTAATTAGCTTTATGAAAGTTATACTGTGTGGTTGTATTGCGTTTCATTGCAGTGCGTGGCACTGCCAAACAAGTCGCTACCAAGCAACTGGGATGAATGCCAACAGATTTAACCAGAGCGTTACACCGAAAGGCTTGACAGCCCGTATTTGAGATAAATAAATCCAGAAACCTGTCCATGCTATTTTTAAAGATGTTATATTGAGAGCTGTTAGTGAGAGACATAAAGTTTAGTAATGGGAGGCCTCATTATATTATACATCATTCGAACGGAAAGCGGAGTCTTAGTAAAAGAGTTCCCGTTTTACCGTTTGGGTGCGGAACCTTAAAAATTATGATGGCACTGAATGTTCACGAATAAAAGGCCCCCCCCCCCCTGTTCTTTTCCCGTCTCGCGGAGGGTTTTGTTAAAGACATAGATGTCATTTTGTTTACAAAAGTAAGGCTCGTTGGAAGTTTTTAATCTGACTGTACAAAACTGTACTGACTGCTTTTCTTAGGTGTCCGAATTGACAGTAAAAAAAATCGGATACTTTCCCAGAATACATTGTGGCGAATCGTCAGTAAACAGAATGCGAGGGGGAGGAGGAGGTATGGGTACCTACTGGTCATTTTATTCTGAGTCCTAAAAAACTAAATAACGGCGGTACACAAGTTAGACGGCGCATGGTGCACCACATGATGATGTTTAGAATCTCACCGCATGAGTGCAGCACGATACTACACAATATACATGTACCGACCTTAGTCATGCTCCTATGAGTCGCCAAACGTCACCGACGCTCTGACGAAGTGTCCTAATGTCCCGGTTGACGACGACACAATAAATATCAACTGTATGGAATTCTAACGGAAGTATGAGGCGATTGCTCCACTTGTGACTTTTTTGGGTTTTGCTCCGCTGTACTCCTGATTTATACCACCGGTGTTAGAACGGGTAAAATTGGTACAGTGAAGAAAATATGTATGATTAACGAACATGTGAGTTTCGGCGCAACCAAAAGTTTCGACCAAATTCCACAGAAAACGAAACTCAAACCAAAACAGGATTTTTCTGCCGAAACTAGCCGAACCCGAAAACACAACAAAGTCACAAGTTTATTTCTTTTAAGTTTAAATTCCACCCCTTGGCATACCAGGGGTTGGAATTTAAAGTTAAAAGAAATAAGCACGTACGTTAGTGAGAGATATGTTCGCGACTGTACGTCTGGACGCTATAATTCTGACAGATCTCGTAGATTCGTAGCACTCGGCTACGCGGTGTAGACAGTCGGTGACCGCGTAGCACTACAACGCTCTATAGTTTATTTCTTTAATATTTAATATATCTTTAATATTTATTTCTTTAATATTTAATATATCTTTAATATTTATTTCTTTAAATTATTCTATTAAAATTATTATAGTTTTATTTATTTACTTTCTTAATCTATAAAATAAAGATTCATCTGGATTGTGACGTCACTTACTCTACTGACTCGACCCGTGGCAAATATCAATAATCCAATTTCAATCACGCTACAAACACAATATGAATCACCTTCTCTCGTCTCTCCTCATGACGCGATGGTGAGTACACGGACAGGGTTTTTTTTTTCTTTTTTTAATCCGCAGCCCGCAGCCCCGGCCGTACCTACGTCCATTGCCGAGCGCCTCCGGTGGACACTGAAAGAATTCCCAGTGGCGCCCGGCGGACCTTGGCCACCTGTGTGGCCGCTGCGTGGTGGTCGGGTGTTACCCCGCATCTTTGGAGTCTGGTTTTATCCCGCGTTGGTGAGTGAAGGCGTGTGTGGGGTGCAGCCCCACATCACGCTGCCCTTCTAGCCTGCTTCTGTAAGGACGGTGGGTTGCTAATCCATCGTCCTCAGGCCCCAATCATGCCCTCGCCGCACACTTTGGAACTCAGCGGGGAGGGACACGGACAGGGTGGATGTCCATGAACTCATCACTTGCCATTTCTTGACCCAGCTGTTTGACGGAAGAAAATGTAAACAACTGCTGACTAATAACTTATCAAAACTGCGCTCGCACCGAAGTACGAGTACAAGCACCTTACAATAATTCAGTTTTCGTGAAAACGTGCATGCAACATAATAATATATACAGGTACATATTAATGTTTGCTATCTTGTTTGAAATTCATAAAAAAAATATCTAGATATTAATAGGCTTATCATTTCGCTTGTACAATACAATTGTATGATCTGGAGTGTGAGAGAGTAAGGTCGCTAGAAGTCAGTGGAGCGGTGCGAAGTGCTACTACAGTGCTACGTCTACGTTAGATCATCTCGGTCTCATTTTCTTTTCATCAAGGTATGTTCACGCTCCAGAGACTGTGTCTCCGCGTCTAACGTCACCCTTCCCCTCCCCCCTCACTCATCGTCTGCGTCCTTCTATTGTCAGACATCTATTGACTGCTCATTTTCATAACAAAATTTTAAGTTTGTCAACGTCTCTTGTAGAGTGAAGTGAAGTGGTGCAGAATGAGAGAAGGCGCGAGTATGTCGCGACCCTGGCACGCTTGTAGAAGGCTCGCGTCATGCAATGTTACGAGATCGTTTCCAATTTTCGCCAGTAATTTTACGTATAAGGTGGCGAGCCTATTTTCGCTTATAGGAACTTTTATGTTTGTCGGGGCCTCGCGTGTAGATCGGTGAGCGTGTATGTGTACCACTAGCTGGTGAGATTGACTTGGAACCGTAAGTTTCGGTGAAGCCCGCCATCCTTACACCAGGCACTTCTAAATAATAATAAATTAATGTATTCAACCGTTTAACTATTGACGGGTGACGTCAAATAATAAGAAGTCGCACCAGCTTCCATGAGCTCATAACTATAATAAAGGAAATGTAGGTGTTGTTTGTTTATGGCGAACTCAGAAATATCAGTGAGAATACTAATTATATGGGTGACATACAGTGAATAGCCTGATCGTAGTACAAACAATTGAAGGCAATAGTGCCGAGCGCGTCACACTAGCGCGCGGCGGCGGCGGCGGCGAAGCGGTGTAGTGCACGAGCGGCGACGCGCGGCACTCGGCGCTCTCCAGTGTCGCGTGTCGGCCGCTCCTGGCTCCACTCCGCACTACCGACGGAACTTAATAGCGTGCGATGTAACGCGACGATTCGAACTTGATGTCAGTGGCAAATCTTCAATATTTTATTTAATCAGTTTCATTAATGTTTCATATACTTAGTATTTGGACTCAGTGTGCTCGGTAAAATTCTGAAGGTGTGTTATTTGAACAGTATTATGTTTAAAAATTTATTTAAGAGCGAGCTTATTCGTTTATTTTACATCCCAACTCTAAGCTCCCAGTGGTACAAGAATCGTGTGTATACCGAGTCAATGAGATGATAGCTTCAGTCCATGATGTGTAATCGAATGCTCTTAGAACTTATTGTTGAGTAGTTTATGCTAGCTGGGAAGTTACACGCACTTCGTATGATTTCGTAGTCGCGTATGGTTTTCTCTGTGCCTACTGTGTTCTTTTAACCTCCTGAGATCTAGGACCCTTTTTTTGGACAATGGTAAAAAAAAACTTTTTGCAATAAGTAATGAGAGTACCTAATGACTTTAAAAAAATGGTTAAACCCCCCCCTCGTCATTTTATTTAATGTGGTCCTCGTATGATGACGTAAAACTAATTGCTCGATTGTTGTTGCATTACAATTACACATTGTAATGCAACAACAATCATATATAATAAACAAAATACGTAATAACACTTTTATACGCTTGTTACACTATAAAATACATAAATAATCTTGTAACTAATAATTACGAAAATAAATCTTCTAAATTAATTTAAAAACACCCTTTTTGAGACCGGATGATGACATCAAAATCTACATTTTATACACCGTCATGGTGTATAAAATGTAGATTTAAGTAAAGAATCTGGGTTGTAAGCTGAGGAGTACTGATGCTCGCAGTATAGGTACCAATGGACGAATACATATTTTCAGACTGTACTAGTGACGTTAACTGGTGCCTAATTTGTCAACTGAGGGCTGGTGTCCACTTCGAAATGGTTTGACACAACTAGACCTTCAAGATCTTGATTAGATAATGCCCCACGGGCGGATTGATTCAGACATTTCAATTATCTGCTTTCTAAAACTAAATAGTTTTTGAGCACAAATATCAGCAGGTGATGACTTTGTGATGACATTAAAAAGTTGGTATTGAGACCGAGTGTCATCAAATGATGACATAAAACATGAGGTTATGGCATCTGTAATAAAATGATAGGTTTGCATGCAATGTATATGGTTTATATACGTTGCTAAATACTACCCCTACAGCGGCGGCGCTCAGCCGAACCAACGTGTAAGAAGCTGCTGCGCGAACGCATGCGTACGCGGCTAATAAGGTACGGATCCCACTGCACTGGTGCTCTGAGTTACGTCACCTGGGGCACCCACATTCGTGTGGTACCGAGTCATGTACGGCCATACTCCACCGCACCAATAACCTGTATATTTAACTGACCAACTAGTTTGTGACAATGGGTCCTACATTTTGTTCAAAAGATGATTATTTATGCTATACGAACGTACATGTGGTTACAGGTGGAAGGGCAATGCTGACGCGCGGACTTGCCCTCTGCCCTCTGGCGGTGCTAATGGTTATTGCGCGTGAGTATACTACACACTGACTTTTAGTTTTATTGCTAGACAAAAGTTATTTTTATATTTAGAGCACAATTTGAACTCCCCAGAGTTTGCACTTTTGATATTATTTCTCTTTAATCAAATCATTTCTGAATTCACAGTAGGTGGGTACAGTACGATTATTTCCAATTTGGCGCTTGGCCATCCTTGATTAGTATCATAGATCATCCGAACTACAAATGACACGAAATACGTTGCTGCATATTCATAACAATCTATAAAGGTCATCAGTCTTAAAAAAAGTAATGAAAATCACAGACTTAAATGTAATTTTTTGCAGTAAACCTATGAATAACATTGATGTTACTGTAAAATACATGGTAATGGAAACAAACCACTGAATCGCCAGAAGATTGCAAGAGAGTCAAAGAGTGACTCCCTCTGTCCCTCTCCCCCTCTCCGCTCTTGGCGAAGGCTGTTATAGTTCCAACAGCTTTAAAACTAAAGTTGAGCAATTAGACTTTCAAGTGAATCAAAATTTGCAAGTTGTTAGTGCTAGACACGCGTTGTATTAGCGCCTTGGGGCGAGTTGCGACTGTTGCTGGAGATGGTACTTGAATAAAAGAGTAATCCCAAACTTAAATCGTAGGGCTTACTTTCAAATTTATTATAATGGGTGAATGGGCTTACTAAATGTTTGGCATTTTTTAGGCTCCAGTTTCAATTACCTACCTTCATTCGATTTGTGCACCTGCGCCAAGACGGCTGTATCCCATCTGGCCCGGTGACTTGGCCCGACGTCGGGCCAGATGGAACAAAAAAGTTTTATCTGGCCCGGTGATATGTTTACCAGGCCAGATGACACAAATCAAGTGCCATCGTCCCCGGTAAGGGCAGAAAAGGGGATATGTACGCCTCGTAATTTGTGAAATACTAACTGGATGCATCTATGAAAGGGATTGAACTTACAAATCAAACTGTTTAGTTTACAATAATCAGCTTTTATTGTGTATGACGCGATATCAACTGTGTCATAAATGTCTTCATATAAGTAAATCCTTTTTAATTTAAACATAATAACAATATTTTTATAATAATAATAATCAACGCAGCCAAAATTATAAACAATCAACAATATACATATAAAATGGTATCTTTATCAAAATCAAAAATAACTAACTTCTTATCGTCCATACTACAAAATAAGATCTTTTTTAATTTGAACATAATAACAATATTTTTATAATAATAATAATCAACGTAGCCAAAGTTATAAACAATTAACAATATACATATATAAATGGTCTCTTTACCAAAATATACTACAAAATATTTTTTATAAGTTCCTATATCACAAATGTTAATAATTACAGATTGTAGATGAGTATAATCTTTATCAATAACAATAAAAAAACTTTCTTTCCAAAAGTCAACACGACATTAAAACATGAATGCAGTGGTGAGGAAATACTAAACGCACTGAGCCGCGTGCGCTGATTGGTCACCGCGCTGCCGCCAGGTCTCAACCGCGCGGACACCCACGCGACGAGTCAATGACAAGGAAATCAATCACATATACGCCTTTTATGTGCAATCTAACTAAATTTATTATTGTATGTGTAACTATTTCCCATTAATAAGTTATAATGTCAAACCAAAGTGCATCTAATCATTTCACCGCCTCTCAATAACCAAGCAGAGAAAAGTAAACGCAACAGTACTTTTGTACTTACTTTCAAAGCTATTTTGCCACCACATCTTTTTCTCTTTCTATGAATGCATTCCCATGCTATTGTCCCATTCTTGTATTTTTCTTTCAATGTGTACTGGTGTCCAGCGTGAAGAAGGACAGTGCCGCCGCCTCTTTTTATATATTTTAAAGACGATATGTTGTTTGAACAACTTGGATTTTCGTTGACCATAGCTCCTGTAATTGTTCCGTGTTATTTAATCAGTAGCACTACATCATAACAAAAAAAATAAATATCACTTCACTTCACTTACTAAGTTGCAGATGTTGCAGTTCTTCAATACGACGTGCACTTAACCTTGACTGACCGTAACCGACTGACTGACGTCACAGGCAATTAATTTTAAGCGCACCCGCACACCCTTCTGCCCCTCTCGCTCTCCGTGTATCATAAAAAGAGACAACGGATAGAAAGAGAAAACCAACGCAAAGAAATCTTATTGAAGACTGTTTGTATTTTATTAAAAGTACTTATTAATAATTTTGTTTGATTCATATACAAGAAGTTAGTTATTTTTGATTTTGATAAAGATATAATTTTATATGTATATTGTTGATTGTTTATAATTTTGGCTTCGTTGATTATTATTATTATAAAAATATTGTTATTATGTTCAAATTAAAAAGGATCTACTGATATGAAGACATTTATGACACACAGTTGATATCCCGTCATACACAATAAAAGCTGATTATTATATACTAAGCAGTTTGATTTGTAAGTTCAATCCCTTTCATAGAAGCATCCAGTTAGTATTTCACAAATTACTTGATTTGTGTCACCTGCCCGGTAAACATATCACCGGGCCAGATAAAACTTTTTGTTCCATCTGGCCCGACGTCGGGCCAAGTCATCGGGCCAGATGGGATACAGCCGCCAAGACCATGTAGTGTAGGTATGTATACACTACATGGTCTTGGCGCAGCTCGTGACTCTCGTGACGTATATTAAAGTGTGTCACCCACTGACAATATATACAATATTATAATATTTTATTTATTTCAAGTAACAAGACCTTGAATGACATAAACTTAACTAATAATTTTACATATGAATCGCAAAAAACGATATAGCCTTGGGCCGGACTCGAACTGGCGACTGTTCCCTTCAAAAAAAAAAGCTATCACACGTACTATTTAGATATTATATTCAAACATTCAACAAAACTAGGACCAAAAAAACCGGCCAAGTGCTTGTCCAGCTTGTACATACTGGTAACACCTGAACAAACAAAGTTGTCTAATACGATGAAAATTCAATACATTTAGCGTGTATAATGCATAATGTGAAAAGGAATTTACTTATTGCATAATAGTTCTACGTGCGTTTTCCAATTCAGGTTATTATCCACACTAAGCCCTAGAAACCTTGTTATATCTATCTCAGATACTTTTTTATTACCACAGTCGATGTCCATATGTTTCTAAATGTCATTAAATATGTTTTGTCAATATTAATAATTAGGTTATTATATGTCAACCAGTTAATTATATCATTAAATGTCAAATTTACCTCAAATTCCATCTGTTCTTTATTATCCCCGGTAAACACAACTGTACTATCGTCCGCAAATAAAACAGTCTAATATTGCGTAACCTTAGGCAGGTCATTTACATATATTATAAATAGTAGCGGTCCCAGTACACTACCTTGCGGAACACCTATAGTGACGTTTCTACTGTCTGATGTGTATCCAATGACTTTATTCGTAATAGTACAAAGCCTTTCTACACGGGTCACTTGTGTCCTATTAGTTAAATAAGATTCATTCATTTCATTACAATTTAAAAGTAAATTTGTTTTTACCACGCTTTCATTAGCTTCACTTGTATGTTTGCTTGCTTGTATGTATGTTTGTTTGTAACTGACACTTTTGGGTTCGATTTTGCCCTACTTTGAACGATCAGATTTAATTCAAACTTTGCACACCTGTCAAAGACCGATGACAATGCAATAATTCGATTAAAAATTTAAAAAAAATATGTATGTTTGTTTGTAACCGACTCTTTTGGGTTCGATTTTGCCCTACTTTGACCGATCAGATTTTGCACACCTGTCAAAGACCGATAACAATGCATTAATTCGATTTAAATTAAAAAAAAATGAAAATAAAAACTAAAAAATGAAAAATAAATAATAGTTTAAAAAAACTAAAAAAACACGCTTTTATAGAGAATCTAACTACAAAGTAGAAAATAAATTTTAATAAGTTTGAATTAAGAATAATGTAAATAAGAAATGCATGTATATTATTGTAAAAAAGCGTGAGGTGCATAGTGTCAATAGTTATAGATATTCCATCGACATCTCCTGATTGGTTGGTTGGGGGCGAAACACGCGTCGAGGTTTTTTATTACTTTTTGCACGATAACATATTTATTCTCTCATATTTATTCTATTTTCAAAATTATTTTTCTATTCTTTCGGCCTAAGTGGGTTTGGAGGGCGGTCTTGTGCATGAATAAATACGAGAGTTGGTTATTTTGAGATATTGAGTTAATTTGCATGTGGCGGAATATTGCAAAGTAGTTAGATTTATTTAATTTTAAACTATTATTTATAATGATCAATTTTTTGGTTCAGTAACACAGCCATGGGCAAAATTTAGTTTTCTGAAATATGCAAACAATTTAGTGCATTATTTTTACAACCATTTTAGGCTACCTGTAGGTAGACACTTATATCTACTTGACAACTTCCCGCCCGTAGGTACTCAAGATAAATATTAGGTTATATTAATATTATTAATAAAAACCTGGCAAGTGGGGTTCGGACTAACGGTTTTGCCGTTTTATTTGCGTTCACGTTTGTGTTCATCACGTTAGTTGTATGGGAGCCCCCTTAAATAGGTATTTATTTAATTCTGTATTTTAGTATTTTTCTGTTATAAAGGAAACAGAAATACGTCATTTGTAAAAATGAGAACTTTCTTCGTTCATGAGATACAGCCCAAGACAGACGTAGTCTAAGTAATAGGGTTCCTGTTTTGCCCTTTGGGTACGGAACCCTAAAAAGTATTGTGGAATGATGTACAATTGAGTGTTTCATAGTGAACAAACTCAATAGTCTCTCAGTCATCTGGTGTGTATAGACACGATAGCGTGTGTGTGTGTGTGCAGTGCACTTGAATCAGTGTGAGGTACGTGCGGGCGAGGCTCCATCGCTGGTGGCTGAGCCGCGGTCGCGCGTGATGTTCGCTGCAGCGCAGGGCGTGCGCGTGACGTGCGCGGCGCGAGGGGACCCGCCGCCCGCGGTCACGTGGCTCGCAGACGACGGCGTGGAGCTGCGGGACGAGCCCGGACTAAGGCAAGTTGCACTATAATTGTACTACCTAACCTAACTATTAATTCAAGGATGCTTCCTTTGTTTCAGGCTCTTGAACCAACAATGACCGTTGCCATCCAACGGCTATCGGATCAAGTGCGGGCTATCCAACGATGTAAGTTGTTGGATCAATCTGTGCTTGATCGACTACGCCTGGAAGTATTATCTACTCGTACAGCTCCAGTGTCAACGAGAGCACCGTCACCTGTGACACAGACGGTTGCTACAAGTGTGACGTTAGCGACGCCCGCACCCGACGCGGGAAATGATACGAGTGATACATCTATCCAGGTAAGCGAGCAATTGAGGAGTACTTTGGAAGATGTGATCTCGCAGTATAGGTTTATACCTAATTCTAGACCGCGGCTACCACGCTTGCCAATGCATAAACGAAATCTGGCGTTGATGGGAGCCCTGAATGCATTGCTAGAGCCGTACTTACGGACTAGCAGTGATTTGCTTGATACTCACTCGATTCTTTACTGTGGAGCCATTGCCGCTTGTCGTGTTGCACGCGTTAAATTCCCCGAAGCTTACCGTGCACCACGACCGGATAGTGTTCCCGTATGGCAGGCAAGAATCGAGCGACGTATCGGCACATTTAGGACTCTCATTGCAAAGCTTATCTCTTTCAGCCGGGGAAATAGTCGCCCCCGGGTCATGCGTTTCGTGACTCAGGCATTTGCTGAGACCGGTATTCGTCCCCAGCAATACTTAGCGAATGTCACGGAACGTATTGACTTTCTGAAACAGAAAGTGTATGCATGGGCAAGCCGTATCCGTCGTTATAGAGAGCGTGTAAATAGATACTGGCAGAATCGCATCTTCCAAAGTGACCAAAGGAAGGTGTACCGAGAGTGGGAGGGAACTGGACAACGTTTGAACGACGGACAACTGCCAGATGCTCACGCCATGAATCAATTTTGGCGTGACTTATGGTCGGTGCCCGTCGAACATTCGGAGGGCGACTGGATCCGTGTCGTCGAGCGTGAATGCAGTATCATCGAACCCATGGAATCTATTACCATAGACTCCGAAGACGTTAGTTGTGCAATGCGTACGGCCCCGAACTGGAAAAGTCCTGGGCCGGATGGATTGCACAACTTTTGGATAAAGTGGGTTCAGAGCTCGCATGAACGCTTGGCAACACAGTATCAAGAAGCCCTTGAGTCTGGTTCCTTACCCGCTTTCATGACCACTGGCATCACCTTCCTGCTCCACAAATCAGGTAGTACCACGGAACCTAAAAACTATAGACCCATCACTTGCTTACCTACCATCTACAAGCTCCTTACATCTATTCTGAGAAGTAAAATAAACTCGCACATAGTATCTAATAATATCTTATATAACGCTCAGAATGGATGTAGGGCTGGGTCTCGTGGTACTAAGGAGCTACTCCTCATTGATATGGCCATTAGCCAACAAGTCAAGCGGAGTAGGGGCGCCCTCTCTACTGCCTGGATTGACTACAAGAAGGCCTATGATTCGGTGCCTCATTCATGGCTGAGGAGGATTTTAGAGTTGTATAAAATTAATCCGACTCTTAAATCCTTCTTAGTCTCGTGTATGGGGCAGTGGACCACAGTCCTTCGTCAACCAGGTAGTGGTGGGCACGCCTCTGACCAGCAAGGCTTGATAAGGATCGAGCGTGGTATATTCCAGGGCGACAGTTTGAGTCCATTGTGGTTTTGTTTAGCACTGAATCCAATTAGCACATTGCTGAAGGATTCAGGGCTAGGCTATCGGTTTCGTAGAGGGGGTGAGGTTATATCTCACCTGATGTACATGGATGACCTCAAACTGTTCACATTGAAGCACCAAGATTTAGTGACATTATTAAAAACTACGGAAGTTTTTAGTAATGCCATTAAGATGGAGTTCGGTGTTGATAAGTGTGCGGTTATGCATGTACAACGGGGGAAGGTTGTAAATTCACCGAATTTACAACTTTCTGAGATAATAACTCTCAGATCTCTCTCCGAGACCGAAACATACAAATACCTAGGTATGTCAGAGTCATTGGGTATAGCGGTAGAGGATATTAAGAAATCGGTGAAAGAACGTTTTTTGGCCGCCTGACGAAAGTTCTTAACAGTTCTTTGTCCGGTGGTAACAAAATGCGGGCTTTCAACGGTTGGGTGATACCTTTATTGTTATACTCCTTTGGCATACTTAGGTGGACTCAAACGGAACTAGACGCCCTGGATAGGCGAGTCCGTCAACAACTGACATTGCATCGAATGTTACACCCACGATCTTCTGTCATGAGACTGTACATTCCGCGGAAGTGGGGGGGTCGAGGCTTTTTGAATGCCAAGAACCTCCACAACCGTGAAGTGTGCAGTCTGAGAGATTACTTTCTACAGAACGGGTGTGATATTCATTGCGATGTCGTGATGGTTGACAAGGGCCTAACACCTCTTTCCTTGGCTAACGAGAACTGGCGTAAACCATAGGTGCTAGGTACTGAAGACCGTAAGGACGTATGGAAGAGTAAGGAGCTACACGGGCGGTTCTACCGGGTCTTAACAGGATCCGACGTAGACCTGCTCGCTTCGGTGAACTGGCTACGTTTTGGGGACCTCTTTGGGGAAGCTGAAGGTTTTGCCTGTGCAATTGCAGATGAGGTTATCAAGACGAACAACTATCGGAAATACATCATGAAGGACGGTACGGTCGACATTTGTCGAGCATGCCACCGTCCTGGTGAATCACTTCGCCATATTATTTCCGGTTGTTCGTATCTTGCTAACACCGAGTACTTGCATAGGCACAATCAAGTAGCCAGGATCATCCACCAGCAACTTGCTCTTCAATATGGCCTTATTGAGTTTGAAGTACCGTACTATAAGTACACACCAGTGCCAGTTCTTGAGAATGGTCGTGCATTGCTCTACTGGGACCGATCAATCATCACGGACAGGACTATTGTTGCCAATAGGCCCGATATCGTGTTGGTTGATCGGACCCAGCGTCGGGCAGTGCTCGTCGATATCGCCGTCCCGCATGACGAGAATCTCGTGAAGGCAGAGAAGGACAAACTTAGTAAGTACCTCGATCTGTCCTTCGAGATAACCGCCATGTGGGACGTAGACTCGACGATCATTGTCCCGGTGGTCGTTTCGGCAAACGGATTAATAGCGAAGAGTCTCGATCAACATCTCAAGAGACTCTCGTTAGATTGTTGGATCAAGAGTCAGATTCAGAAGGTTGTCATCCTCGACACGTGCCGTATTGTTAGGAGGTTTCTTAGTCTGTAGCCTCCACCGCCGGTAGTTTGGGTCCTACTCCGCTACTGGTGGGACACTATATTTAATTTTTTAAATGTATTTGTGTTTTTTATAAATCTATTTAAAAATGTATAAAATAAGAATGTTATTGAATAAACGAAATAATAATAATAATAACGCTCAGAATGGATGTAGGGCTGGGTCTTGTGGTACTAAGGAGCTACTCCTCATTGATATGGCCATTAGCCAACAAGTCAAGCGGAGTAGGGGCGCCCTCTCTACTGCCTGGATTGACTACAAGAAGGCCTATGATTCGGTGCCTCATTCATGGCTGAGGAGGATTTTAGAGTTGTATAAAATTAATCCGACTCTTAAATCCTTCTTAGTCTCGTGTATGGGGCAGTGGACCACAGTCCTTCGTCAACCAGGTAGTGGTGGGCACGCCTCTGACCCGCAAGGCTTGATAAGGATCGAGCGTGGTATATTCCAGGGCGACAGTTTGAGTCCATTGTGGTTTTGTTTAGCACTGAATCCAATTAGCACATTGCTGAAGGATTCAGGGCTAGGCTATCGGTTTCGTAGAGGGGGTGAGGTTATATCTCACCTGATGTACATGGATGACCTCAAACTGTTCACATTGAAGCACCAAGATTTAGTGACATTATTAAAAACTACGGAAGTTTTTAGTAATGCCATTAAGATGGAGTTCGGTGTTGATAAGTGTGCGGTTATGCATGTACAACGGGGGAAGGTTGTAAATTCACCGAATTTACAACTTTCTGAGATAATAACTCTCAGATCTCTCTCCGAGACCGAAACATACAAATACCTAGGTATGTCAGAGTCATTGGGTATAGCGGTAGAGGATATTAAGAAATCGGTGAAAGAACGTTTTTTGGCCGCCTGACGAAAGTTCTTAACAGTTCTTTGTCCGGTGGTAACAAAATGCGGGCTTTCAACGGTTGGGTGATACCTTTATTGTTATACTCCTTTGGCATACTTAGGTGGACTCAAACGGAACTAGACGCCCTGGATAGGCGAGTCCGTCAACAACTGACATTGCATCGAATGTTACACCCACGATCTTCTGTCATGAGACTGTACATTCCGCGGAAGTGGGGGGGTCGAGGCTTTTTGAATGCCAAGAACCTCCACAACCGTGAAGTGTGCAGTCTGAGAGATTACTTTCTACAGAACGGGTGTGATATTCATTGCGATGTCGTGATGGTTGACAAGGGCCTAACACCTCTTTCCTTGGCTAACGAGAACTGGCGTAAACCATAGGTGCTAGGTACTGAAGACCGTAAGGACGTATGGAAGAGTAAGGAGCTACACGGGCGGTTCTACCGGGTCTTAACAGGATCCGACGTAGACCTGCTCGCTTCGGTGAACTGGCTACGTTTTGGGGACCTCTTTGGGGAAGCTGAAGGTTTTGCCTGTGCAATTGCAGATGAGGTTATCAAGACGAACAACTATCGGAAATACATCATGAAGGACGGTACGGTCGACATTTGTCGAGCATGCCACCGTCCTGGTGAATCACTTCGCCATATTATTTCCGGTTGTTCGTATCTTGCTAACACCGAGTACTTGCATAGGCACAATCAAGTAGCCAGGATCATCCACCAGCAACTTGCTCTTCAATATGGCCTTATTGAGTTTGAAGTACCGTACTATAAGTACACACCAGTGCCAGTTCTTGAGAATGGTCGTGCATTGCTCTACTGGGACCGATCAATCATCACGGACAGGACTATTGTTGCCAATAGGCCCGATATCGTGTTGGTTGATCGGACCCAGCGTCGGGCAGTGCTCGTCGATATCGCCGTCCCGCATGACGAGAATCTCGTGAAGGCAGAGAAGGACAAACTTAGTAAGTACCTCGATCTGTCCTTCGAGATAACCGCCATGTGGGACGTAGACTCGACGATCATTGTCCCGGTGGTCGTTTCGGCAAACGGATTAATAGCGAAGAGTCTCGATCAACATCTCAAGAGACTCTCGTTAGATTGTTGGATCAAAAGTCAGATTCAGAAGGTTGTTATCCTCGACACGTGCCGTATTGTTAGGAGGTTTCTTAGTCTGTAGCCTCCACCGCCGGTAGTTTGGGTCCTACTCCGCTACTGGTGGGACACTATATTTAATTTTTTAAATGTATTTGTGTTTTTTATAAATCTATTTAAAAATGTATAAAATAAGAATGTTATTGAATAAACGAAATAATAATAATAATAACGCTCAGAATGGATGTAGGGCTGGGTCTTGTGGTACTAAGGAGCTACTCCTCATTGATATGGCCATTAGCCAACAAGTCAAGCGGAGTAGGGGCGCCCTCTCTACTGCCTGGATTGACTACAAGAAGGCCTATGATTCGGTGCCTCATTCATGGCTGAGGAGGATTTTAGAGTTGTATAAAATTAATCCGACTCTTAAATCCTTCTTAGTCTCGTGTATGGGGCAGTGGACCACAGTCCTTCGTCAACCAGGTAGTGGTGGGCACGCCTCTGACCCGCAAGGCTTGATAAGGATCGAGCGTGGTATATTCCAGGGCGATAGTTTGAGTCCATTGTGGTTTTGTTTAGCACTGAATCCACTTAGCACATTGCTGAAGGATTCAGGGCTAGGCTATCGGTTTCGTAGAGGGGGTGAGGTTATATCTCACCTGATGTACATGGATGACCTCAAACTGTTCACATTGAAGCACCAAGATTTAGTGACATTATTAAAAACCACGGAAGTTTTTAGTAATGCCATTAAGATGGAGTTCGGTGTTGATAAGTGTGCGGTTATGCATGTACAACGGGTGAAGGTTGTAAATTCACCGAATTTACAACTTTCTGAGATAATAACTCTCAGATCTCTCTCCGAGACCGAAACATACAAATACCTAGGTATGTCAGAGTCATTGGGTATAGCGGTAGAGGATATTAAGAAATCAGTGAAAGAACGTTTTTTTGGCCGCCTGACAAAAGTTCTTAACAGTTCTTTGTCCGGTGGTAACAAAATGCGGGCTTTCAACGGTTGGGTGATACCTTTATTGTTATACTCCTTTGGCATACTTAGGTGGACTCAAACGGAACTAGACGCCCTGGATAGGCGAGTCCGTCAACAACTGACATTGCATCGAATGTTACACCCACGATCTTCTGTCATGAGACTGTACATTCCGCGGAAGTGGGGGGGTCGAGGCTTTTTGAATGCCAAGAACCTCCACAACCGTGAAGTGTGCAGTCTGAGAGATTACTTTCTACAGAACGGGTGTGATATTCATTGCGATGTCGTGATGGTTGACAAGGGCCTAACACCTCTTTCCTTGGCTAACGAGAACTGGCGTAAACCAAAGGTGCTAGGTACTGAAGACCGTAAGGACGTATGGAAGAGTAAGGAGCTACACGGGCGGTTCTACCGGGTCTTAACAGGATCCGACGTAGACCTGCTCGCTTCGGTGAACTGGCTACGTTTTGGGGACCTCTTTGGGGAAACTGAAGGTTTTGCCTGTGCAATTGCAGATGAGGTTATCAAGACGAACAACTATCGGAAATACATCATGAAGGACGGTACGGTCGACATTTGTCGAGCATGCCACCGTCCTGGTGAATCACTTCGCCATATTATTTCCGGTTGTTCGTATCTTGCTAACACCGAGTACTTGCATAGGCACAATCAAGTAGCCAGGATCATCCACCAGCAACTTGCTCTTCAATATGGCCTTATTGAGTTTGAAGTACCGTACTATAAGTACACACCTGTGCCAGTTCTTGAGAATGGTCGTGCATTGCTCTACTGGGACCGATCAATCATCACGGACAGGACTATTGTTGCCAATAGGCCCGATATCGTGTTGGTTGATCGGACCCAGCGTCGGGCAGTGCTCGTCGATATCGCCGTCCCGCATGACGAGAATCTCGTGAAGGCAGAGAAGGACAAACTTAGTAAGTACCTCGATCTGTCCTTCGAGATAACCGCCATGTGGGACGTAGACTCGACGATCATTGTCCCGGTGGTCGTTTCGGCAAACGGATTAATAGCGAAGAGTCTCGATCAACATCTCAAGAGACTCTCGTTAGATTGTTGGATCAAGAGTCAGATTCAGAAGGTTGTCATCCTCGACACGTGCCGTATTGTTAGGAGGTTTCTTAGTCTGTAGCCTCCACCGCCGGTAGTTTGGGTCCTACTCCGCTACTGGTGGGACACTATTTTTTATATTTTTAAATGTATTTGTGTTTTTTTATAAATCTATTTAAAAATGTATAAAATAAGAATGTTATTGAATAAACGAAATAATAATAAATTTATTTCGTAATAATAATTGTACAATAAAATTTTTAAATAGAATCTTAATTTTAATTGTTACCTTACCTTAATATCAGTGAATTATCAGCACTTTATGGAACTGATAATAATTATTATCAATATAAGACACACTCACTTGCCATTACAGGTAAGATTTTATTGGTAGTTTAAATAAATAAGCACCGTTACTACTCCTTGAGTAACATATGCTACTTTTTTATCCTAGTCATGTGTTTCCACGAGAATAGGTAACGAGAAAACTATATCACGGGGATAGGGCCGGGGTGATCAGCTAGTAACAAATCTGATCGTGGTTTGTATTATTAAACATTCTTCATTATAATTTTCGATGCAGATGGATACATTCCAACGGTACTCTAGAGCTCCTGGCTTCGGCGACGGTACACGCTGCGGCACCGGCCATGGTACGCTGCCGCGCCGCCAACGCTCACGGAATAGTTCTCTCCCGAGACATCTCGCTGCAACCTGGTAATACACTTTTACATACCCTTTTGTTTTTAGAGTGATGTATTATTTACATTATAGAAAACGTTGTAAGTATGCAATGAAAAATATAATATTATGTATAGCTTGTTGACTGGGCGTTAAGGAATTAATACTGATGTTTATCCAGTAGTGGACGGTGGGTGGGACGTAGCGGTGAAGGCACCGGCTGCTGTGCTGGGCGGCGTGGCGGCGGTCACCTGCGCTCCCGTCGCTCCCGATGGCGCCAACCTCTTAGAGCTCGTGCGCATCGAGCTTTGGTACCGGGATGATGCTGTTCTGCACCCAGATTCACCTTCCCCTAGTGAGACTACTTTCTTTACCCAACCTTAAGCGATCGCCGTCAAACATAACCAAATGATAGTGTTATAATTTTACTAAATATGTGCATTATACTTACTAAAATTACATCTAAATCCTAACATGTGTCAAAGAACTCCTCCGCCTCGTCGCTTACTGGCAATGTTCCGAGAAGGCTGGCAGCATTACCACGTTATATAGCAATGCTTATTCTTTGTACCAAATAGTAACCAGCCTCCTGGTCTTGAAAAGTGTCGATCATGAGTGAAGATAAACTTTTGAATAGGCCGCGAGCACTCAGATCCCAAGGACCTAGTGTCTCTACACCGGTTCAAATATGTAGTCTCCTATTAAATTCGAGTATTTGCGCCGTTTGAGGCTTTCCGATGATGCAGCAGTAGCGCCGGCACAGCCCGCTGTACCAGGAAGGTGAGGAGGCGCCAGAGTGTCAACGTACGTAACGTCCCACTAAAGGCCTTCCCATCTTCCATGGCAACAACGACATGCCATCAGGTCTGTATCCATCGCCAAGTGCCAGTCCATTTAGTTCATGTACCGCTGGAATACCGGCGGATTATGTCGTTAAGGTGAGCGTGTTGAGAAATGCGACCTGCGCTTCTACTGCATGAAAGACCGTGATATCCAATATTATCGACTACTTCTCCACAGTGGCAAAGATGCGGAGAAACATATGGCGCACCCAAACGGAGACATATGGCGGAAAGTAGTATCGTCCAAAATACCTATAAACACCTAAATTAATAAATTATATATAGGTCTTAATTATATTTATTTATTATTAGAAAACTTAACAGCTCTTTAAACACATGATATAAGTTCAATAAAGATACTTTGGACACTTGGCCAATTACAAAGTTTCCCGACAAGATAATATATATTTACCAGGTATGCAATGCATTATGCTGTTGTAATAATTGAGCTGAGTTTGTCGATCCGGGTCGAACTCCTAAACGACTGGACCGATCTTTATAAATTCAGATATATGCACTCATGGTGATGGTCACTATGACCGTGCCAAATTTCAAAAAGATCGGTCCAGTCGTTTAGGAGGAGTTCGATCACGAACGAAATACACGAGTCGCATTAATATAGATTTCCAGTGGTTCGCCAGTGGTAGTCCACAGAATCATTGTCGCCTTGGATTCGCTTGGAGTCGCTCGTGGCCGTTCGTGTGTTATACGTAGGTCACACTATAAGTTTTGCGTAACTTAAAAAAACAACATGTTAAAACCAAAATATTATGTTTATTGCTTTTCTGTTTAGAAAGAATCAGATCCTTACTGTGGTGTGTCTGTATATCCTGGAGTTAGCACTATTTGTCAGAAAGCATCAACATCTGTTCTCTAGAGTGTGTGACCAGAAGTCCTACATCTCTAGAGATGTAACTAAATTCGTTGCACCAAAGTCCAACAGCACCCTTCACCAGAATAATTGCAGTAGCATGGCAATCAGAGTATATAATAACTTACCCAAAGTATTAAGGGAATTGCCAGGGAATTTGTTCAGAAGACGCATTAACGAGTGGCTTATACAAAAATGCTTTTATTCAATGAAAGATTTCTGGGAACATAAAAATTAAAGAAACATTAGGACATTGGTACTTTATTAAATTTAAGATAATAAAGGGTACAGGGAATAATATTATATTGTTTTATAAGTATTATTTGACATTATTTTATTGATTTAGTTTGACATTTTTATATTGATTTAGTTTTAAGAAGACATTAAATTATATTAAATTAATTAGTGAACATATTATGTTCAAACAAAAAAAATTGCATACCGTGAACCATCCGGTGAAACATGTAGAACCTTAGACTGATTAGAAAACCTATGTCAACCATGTTTTCTAGCAAATAAACGATTTCATTTCATTTCATTTCATTTCAAAATATTCTCCTTTACATTTTAAACATTTTTTCATGCGATCGAACCATTTTATAAAACAGGAGGACCACAGATCTGAATGCATGTTTTCTACGTGCTGATTGAACGCTATCACTGCCTCTTCGGAGTTGGTAAAAGTGAAACCTCTCATCAAATCTTTGATTTTGGGGAAAATACAGAAATCACAGGGTGCTAGGTCTATGCTAGGCTATGAGCAGGATGGGTGACGAGTTGTACTTTTTCGGAAGCTAAAAATTACTTCGTTTTGTTGGCCGTGTGTGAAGAAGCGTTGTCATGATGTAGGAGAACTCGGCTTTTGGCCGTCTTTCGCGAACTTTTTCTAACACCCTGGGTAAACAAATGGTAGAATACCACTCGGCATTAACACTCTTTTGATCTTCCAGTGGAATTGTACAGATGGGACCCGTAGCTGAGAAAAAAAACACGATCATTTTTTAACCAACGTTTCTCGCCTGCCTCACTTTTGTTGGCTTGTTCTCATTTTCAAACACCCATTCACAAGATTGCTGTTTTTTATTCGGGTTCAAAACAATAAATCCACGTTTCGTCTCCTGTGACAATGTCATAAACAGCATTAAAAGAGAAAAAAGAAGAGAATTTTTAAAATCTCAAAAAATCTTTTCGACTTAATTCCATTTTCGTTGCATACGTAGAAGTTTGATGTGTGATAAAAAACAATTAACAAATGATTTCCCGCCAATTGTTTTTTTTTTATTACTAAGAAGGTTGCAACGTTTAAATAATATAACATTTGAAATTCAAATACCTCCGATTAGCTAGAAGTGCAAAACTTTTAGTGTGCCCCATGTACAACAGTAAAAGAAAACCGAAAGAACCATGACAAATATACGAGTACAAATAATTTATTATTCAGATTAAAATGTTAAGCGTTGAAAAACTAATGCTGAGAGACTAAATAAATACCTGGCTGACTAATTGTACTCGTAACATCTGTTTGTGTTACAATGGAGCATCTGTAGCTATAGGTGAGCCTCAGGGATCAGTTCTAGGTCCGTTTTTAGTTTTCGCTTACATTAATGATTTGCCTTTGTACGAGTATATACAGAACTTGTGCGACATTGTTCGATTTGCTGATGATACTTCACTTATTTTTAAAGTTGATCGCGAACTATGTAATTTTGACGATGCGAATATTGCACTAGCAAAAGTAGTAGATTGGTTCACAACTAATAATTTGCTATTAATCGCAAAGAAAACAAAATTTCAGCATGCCTAATGTCAGGAATTATGGAACTAATATAACTCTAAACAACAATACCTTTAATCTTGTAGAATCAACTGTATTTCTGAGGATTCCATTGCAGTGGAATACCCAAATATCGCGTGTGGCAGGTAAACTCAGTTCGGCGGTTTTTGCCGTTTACAAAATCAGACAAGTCACAGATGTTCAAACAGCCAGGCTTGTTTATTTTAGCTTAGCTTATGTACTTAATATTGTAATTTCATACTATTAGAAAAGAGTGGCCGTGAGTTTTATTGCCAGGTTCTTTCTCTCAGGCTCTAACTATTGTTTTGCAAATCTAGCAGTAAATTTAAGTTAAGATGCAATTTAGACTTTAATTGTAACCTTTATAACTGACGGACTTTCAAAAGTGTTACCTTGTAACCCATTTGAATAAACATATTTTTCATTTTCATTTAATTTTCAATGGTTAGAAGTATGTGTATACCTACATCAGGTTCTCGTTACTTGGTGGCGGGCCACACGCTGCTGATACGCGACGTGTCCCCCGGCGACGCGGGCGCGTACGGCTGCCTCGCACGCCACACGCTCACCGCCGCCACCAAGCGAGCTCGCGCCGTACACCTGACTGTCACATGTGAGCCCTATCTAATAATCTATTATTTTATGATAATTAGTACCTGACCCCGCGAACATTGTATTGTCATAGGGTGGGCCACCCTTATCACCTAAGGGTTTTTGACCGGGAGCGAAATCGGGAGTAAGAGAATTTACACAAGAATTTTAAATATTAGGTAGTCGATCACCCCGCCCTCGTGATATATAGTTTTCTCGTTACCGGTCCCCTGGGAACACATTACTAAGATAAAGAGTACAGAGCCTATGTAACTCTGGTATAATGTAGTTAGGTATCTACAACTAAAGCATTTTCAAAATCGGTTTAGCAGATACGGAGTACAGAGCCAATTCAATTAAAAGAAACAATCAAGTCTTGCCTCTTTATACAGGGTTATTTTAAAAGTAGGTAAGACCTTCCGTGGACGAAATCCTGACATACGCACTGACATAAGCACGATACCTATGTATCACACTTTTTATGAAATGTTATAGTAATACTAAAAAGCCATTTCATGGTTTGGATTGAACCTGTAGTACTTCTTAACTCTATGTTACAAAAGTTCATTCAAGCAGTCGCGGTCTCCCCACCCCCGTTATAATTTCGAGCCGACACATAAAAAACATTAATTGCGCGTGTTTACAACACACACAAAGAAAGAAAGAAAGAAAGATTTTATTATTCCACAAAACAAACACACATGTTACAAAGCAAGAAAAAAACAAAAAATAAAAAATTGGACCAATGTTGACTTAAAAATAGTAACGTGGAATAAACGGCCGTCCCTCAACGTAATGCTGTCTGCTGGTGCAAGTCAGATGGCCGGATAGCATTTTACATAAATATATTGAAATGAAACGTCACGTGAACACAAGTAAACAAAAGAGAAAGAAATCAAAAGAGAAAAAAAATGAAATTAACAATCATAAGAACATTCATTATCACGGCACGATGCGTATCATCATGCCCATCTCTATATATAAAAATTAATCCCTATTTCCCTTGGTCACGACATCACGCGTGAACAGCTGGACCGATTTGGCTAATTTGGGTCTTAAAATATTCGTGGAGGTTCAGGGAAGGTTTAGAAGCAAAAATTCAGGCGGTACGAAGTTCGCCGGGACCACTAGTATCTTATAAATACCATGGTTCATCCA
Organism: Nudaria mundana; assembly: GCA_963556515.1. Taxonomy (NCBI): domain Eukaryota; kingdom Metazoa; phylum Arthropoda; class Insecta; order Lepidoptera; family Erebidae; genus Nudaria; species Nudaria mundana. The sequence continues at coordinate 102,259 of OY748287.1, read as the reverse complement.
TGCCAATATAACAAATGCGTTCTTACTTATGCGGACTGGCAACATTCGCCTTTCCCTTCGCTTCCATTGAGTGAATGATCGAATGACACTTGTTTATAAACTAGCCCATGTAGGACATCCGTTTGCATCCGGGCTTTTTGAAAATTCAGTCTACATTGCAGCCAGTGAACCAGTCGACCATTCGTATTAAAAATGTGAATTTGTGTAGTGTACCGCATGTTGTTGTGTTCTTTGTTGTGTTACATCGTGTCATGTGCACACTATATGAATTAAGTCTACACTACATGAATTATGTCTACAAAGCACTTCTTTATCCCCGGAGGGTTAGACAGAAGCGTTCATATTTATAACATTACGTCAACTTTTCGCCATATGTACTTAATAGAAGGTGAGCGAGCCCATTGCTGGTTCAAGGCTCCACTGAATATTCGTTTCAAAGTCACGTCCGTCTGTCCCGAGCACGTAAGGATGACTTGGGATGTTGATAGGGCTCCATTACATAGCACCCGAGTGGTACTGCGCCGCGTAGTAATATCGTGTATAGACAAGCCAATGTCGATTTATTAATTTTTGTATGGAAAAAAATAATTCAAAATTTTGCAAACTCGTAAACCAAAACTTGTTACACATGACCTTCAGAAACGTTACCTTAAAGGTCTGGGGTACTTGTAAAATAACCCTGTACATTAGCTAGATCACTAACCACACGTTACCGCTAATATACATAATACATTATATTATGTTAATTAATGTTCTTAAATGTATGCTTATTAAAATTGTGGTTCATTTTGACAGTAAGTTCTGCAAACTCGGCATCACGCCTAGTGACCGCGGGCAATGCACTCAGTGTACCCGCCGGGTACGATGTATGCTTGCCTTGTGTCGCCACGGACATCAAGCAACCTCATTATACGTAAGGGTTGGTGATACAATTCTATATTATAATTTTGTAGTCTGTTAGTCAATAGTATTTGTGACGCACATACAGATGGTATCGTGAAACGGGTGGACGGCTGGAACCGCTGATGGTGCAGAGTATTGACGGTAGCTGGGCGTGGGGTGGCGGCGCGGCGTGGTGCATGCGTCGCGTGAGCGCGGCGGCGGCGGGACGCTGGGTGTGCCGCGCCACCGCGCCACCTGGCTCTGCCTCTACGCATCTCACGCTCACTGTGCGCGACGCACTCGCCGTCTTCGTCACGCCCAATCTAGTCGTAAGCACTGGTATTTAGACCTTTACATGTCATAGCGGGGGGTGTATTTCACTTGCGTATAGTGCCAACGTCTCGAGTTCAATCAATCAATCAAATCAATCTATATTAATTTTTTATTTTGAATCAAAATAGGAACAGTTAATGCAAACTTTTTGAAGGTCAAGAAATCCGCCTATTCGATTTAACACACATCTGAGAAGTAGGGCAAGAAACTCGGCGGGAACAGTGGTCGTTTCTGTAATTATTTATGTACAGACCAATGAAGCATTACTTTTTTAAACTTTTGCGTTTTGTACACATTATAAACTTAAGACAAACGGGTCTTTTACGCGATTATTAAGATCTTCAACACAATATTTAGTGATGACGAAGTGAGGGTAGTTGAACAAACCCGCACTTCACGACGACGAGCTGAAGCTAGTCCACCAGTGACCACGGCTCTTATAACAGGGTCGAGACGTCGGGTAATAAAGAGGTATGTATAAATCTCAACTATCGCGTAAAAGACCTGTTTGTCTTAAGTTTATAACAATAAAGCATTATTTATGTATTATTAGGAATCCAAAGCAGATTAATTAAAAAAAAGGTTTATTCAAAGTAATAAGTAAGTCAGGATTTTACGCCGGGCGTCCTTGGAAATACCTTCCGCGTGCGTACCAGAGGAACTAGAAAGAACGTGAGGGGGGGGGGGGGCGGCGTGTGAAGCTACCTGCCAACAGTATATTAATTAGTTTAGTATGACGAAGTAACTGCCTGTGAGAACTGATTGTTAACAAGCTTGCAGTAATTTCCTTGTGTTGCGTGTAGGTGGCGGAGGCTGGCGGTATGGCACGCTTTGCATGCAACGCGACGGCAGAGGTAGGAGGAAGCACGTCATTGTGGTGGCTACACGACGGCGTGCGAGTGGGCGGTGCGGGCGCGGAGCTGGTACTGCGCGGCGTGTCGCGCGCGCACCGCGGTGTTTATCAGTGCATGGCACGCCACGGGGACGACTCCGCACAGGCCACCGCCGAACTACGCCTCGGAGGTGCGTGCTAGCGCGGTTTCAAACTCTAATATGTTTATCCATATTATAAATTATAAAATAACGCTTATTAACGTCAGCACATAGGAATTTACATTTAAAGCCAGATTCACAAAGCAATGGGTGGAGATGGGGTGGAGTCAAGGAGAAATTTAATGAACCTGGCAATAAAAACTTCCGGCCATTGTTTTCCAATCATCATTAATGAAATTTATAGTAATACACACAACGTATCCAGCAAGATGCTGCAACTAATAAACCAGGCGTGAAGTGATGCGTTAATTTAGATTTCAATATGCCTAAAATTTTTATAAATGTGTCCTGTCCCTGTTTTTTCTTAAACTTATTGAATGGCAAACTTTTACTTTTACTTCTTTAATTAGGTAAGTAACTTATTGTAAAAGCATATACAGTTACCCTGGAAAGAATCACCGCCCTTTGCAATCTCGGAAGATGGACAGCGAGATTATTTTTATTCTAGTATTGATATTGTATCTGTCACTCAGTTTAGCAAAGCTATGCAAATTTTTGTGAACATGCACTAGGTTCTCAAAATGCATTTGGAAAATAATAACTTAAAAAAAAATAACATTCTAGCCTAATACCGCGTCAGTTCTACCATTCGTTCCGGGATACGACATGGTGCGTTACGCAGATTGTTGTCATCGAGAATAATTTCGCGACAGTGGAGTACAATAAACATTTTTAGTAACACCATTGACCGGCTTTCCTAACACGTTCAGTGCAGCACCCGTTGTTTCACGAGCTGCTGTGTATGGTCTAGTAGACCCGTTGCTGAATTTTTCCAATGTGCGTAATACGTTTTTCCAGGTTCCAAATGACCTGTTTCACATTTTATCTTTGCAGATCAATATTATACGAGGCGAGGCCAAATGCGATTCGCATCGCAGAGTACTGGGCCAAGACAATATAATTATTATAGTGTTGCACGACTACGGAACTCGGCGGGGAGGGTACGCTCCCTCTCCCTCCCGGCCGCCTCCTTCGCGAGCATGACTTGCTCGCAGAAGGACACGGCCGCGTTCCACCTACTCCCGCTGGATACCATGGCTTGAAGCATGGTCCCCAGCGAGAGGGTATCCACGCCCAGACCCACTACGAGGTCCCGGCGCTGACTCGCCCACGCTGAGCACTCCACCAACGTGTGGAGTGCGGTGTCGTCGTCGGAAACCTCGCAGTGTTGACACCGGGGTGTGACCTCACGATGCATGCGAAACAGATAGCTACCGAAGCATCCATGCCCGGCAACCATCTGCGTCGCACGGTACGTGAAGTCACCATGCTGCCTCTGCAGCCAATCTTCCATGATCGGTCTCACCGCCGCGATGAAGATGGCACCCCCCTTGGGTTGGTCAAGTCGCACCCTCCATGACTCCATGAGATCCTGGCGGAGTTGGGACCGCTGGTCCTCGATTTCTCGAGACGCAGGCCTGTGGTCCCGCTCCAGCGCCTCCTTGCGCCATTGCAACAATGACGCAAGGGCTCTCGCTTCCAGGTCCCATGGAGGGGTCCCGGCTAGGAGACATGCAGCCTCTCCGGAGATCGTGCGGTACCCTCGTACGGTTCTGACGGCCAAGGTTCTAAGTGGTCTGTTTAACAGAGTCACGTTCCCCTTGACCGCCAACCTATCCGCCCATACGGGAGCCCCGTATAGGGCCATACTCCGCACGATCCCCAGGTACAGTCTCCTGCAGGAGGCGTTGGGTCCCTTTAGGTTGGGCATCAGTCGCGAAAGCGCGACCGATGCCTGCGTCACCTTGGGGACCAAACTTCGGAAATGTGGTCCGAAGTTCCATCGGCTATCAAGTACGATCCCTAGGTACTTCATCGAGGGCTTGATGCCGATGCTAACGCCTCCCACATTTATGCTGGAACCTTCTGGTGGACCGTTCCGAGGTCTGTGAAAACACAGAACCTCGGACTTGTGCAAGGCCACCTCCAGTCCCAGCTGCCGTATCCGACCCACGACTCGAGCAACACCCGTCGTGACCTTGAGTGCTGCCTCCTGGTACGTTGCACCCCGCGCCGTGACGAGGGTATCGTCGGCGTAGCACGTTACGCCGACACCCCTAGGCAACGCACCCCGCAGCACCCAGTCGTAGCCGATGTTCCACAGAAGCGGCCCCAGGACCGACCCCTGCGGAACACCGCACGACACATCTCGCCGAGCTGGCCCGAGCCAGCTGGGGAAAGCTATGGCCCTCTCCGAGAGATAGGCCCCGACAATACGACGGAGGTAGAGAGGCGTTTCGTGATACACGAGCGCCTCCCTAACGCAGCTCCATGGCAAGGTGTTGAACGCGTTGGCGATGTCAAGAGACACCGCCACCACCACCTTGCCCTGCGAGACTGCTTCCTCCGTCAGGCTCTTTACGCGCATGATCGCGCTCACGGTGGAGCGTCCCCGACGGAAACCGAACTGGTTATCCGCCAGGTCTGGCCCCACACTCGTGAGATGCTCGACGAGGCGTTCCGCGATAATGCGCTCAAAGAGCTTACACACCTCGTCGAGCAACACGATCGGCCGGTATCCGGACGGTGAGTCCACCGGCCGCCCCGCCTTACGGATCAGGACCAGTTTCCCCGTCCTCCACACCTTGGGAAACTGGCCCCTTTCGAGGCATGCGCTAAAGAGCCCCATCAGTCGAGGCCCGAGTTCTTCGAGGGCCAGGACCCATGCACGGCCAGGAATGCCGTCGGGTCCGGGGGCAGTGATTTTCCGGCGTTTAAGCCGGAGTACTGCCGCACCTAGCTCCCCCACCCTGACTTCGGGTACGTCGTCTTCGCTGGTGCTATCCGCGTCGGGCAGAGACGGAGCCATGCGCGGAGGGACGTGCTACTCCGCGCTCGTCGGAAACAGGGAGCCCATGACCCGCTCCAGCTGCTGCGGCTGGAGACTCTGGGTCAGTGGGGGCGCCCTAGGTCGGAGTTTCTCCCTGACCTGTAGGTACGGGCGCCCCCATGGGTTCTGCTGCAGGGTCTCCAGGAGCTCCTCGCGGGCCGCCGTCTTGGCCCGCTTTATCGTCTCCTGGAGATTACCTTTAGCCTCCCTGTATGCCTGAAAAAGCTCCGCCTCTCGGGCTGCCGCGTCGTCTGGGCGGCGACGCCTCCGGCGAAACCTGGTGTACTGGCGGTGGGCGGAGATGCATGCTGCGCGCAGCTCTGCAATCTCCGGCGACCACCAGTACACCTGCTTCCTAGCCGGTCTGGGTGTAACCCTAGGCATCGCCGCATCACAGATTTGCGACATGGCTCTCCTGAACCACTCCGCCTCGGCATCCACATCGGCAGGCCGGTCCGGCGCTGGAATCCAGGCCTGCACGATGGATGCCTCCAGGAGAGCCTCCCGATCCAGATGGTGAAGTGCCCAACGCGGATCCGGGGGATTTGCCACCGGCTGTGGGAGGTCAGGTGGGGGGACGACATCGAACTGGATGTACCGATGATCCGAGTGCGTCTCCTCACCCTCCTCCACGCGCCAGCCTGTAATACGGCGGGCGAGGTCAAGGGATGCGAACGTTACGTCCACGATCGATTCCCCCCCCCCCCCGCCGCCAAAAGGTGGCGACATTCCCCCGGTTGAGGACCTCCAGACCACGTGTTCTGGTCCAGTCCTCAAGAAGCCTCCCCTTGTCCCTGGTTTCCCGGGAGCCCCACGCCTCACTCCAGGCGTTGAAGTCTCCCAGGAGCAGGACAGGGCGAGGACGGCACGCAGCGAAGACGACGTCGAGCTCAGTGAGCCATAGCTCAAACTGAGACTCGTCAATGTCAGATGTAGGTGGCCACGACTGCCAACCCATCATAGTCCGCCGCAACACACCCGCGGCCCCTTGCAATGATCGCAAGGCGCGAGTTGTCTGCGGCGGACCCCCCAAAGATACAACAGGCCGAGCCGTCCTCGTCCACCGGGCTTCCCGGGTGGACGTAGTACGGCTCGGCGACCACGGCCAAGTTTATGGACCACTGCCGGATGCTCTGGTACAGAAGATCCTGAGCAGCACGGCAGTGGTTCAAATTCACTTGCAGGATACGGATACGGGCGTCAGACATTAATTGACGTCCATAACCGCATCCCGCCGCGAAGCAACTGGCCGCGCAAGGGCGGCACCCCCACCGCTCTCAGCGGACGGACGAGGTTTTGGCTTCGAGGCGGCGCAGGTTGTGCTGCCGACCCGGTGATCCGCGGTCTTGCCCTCCGCCTCGCATCTAAAGCAGCGAGGCGGGGCGTCACAGGCACTTGCCTTGTGACCGGGCCGGCTGCAGCGGAAGCACCGATCGCCCACGGTGACTTCCGCTGTACACTGCACTCCGTGCCCCACCACCATGCACCGGAAACATCTGGTTTCCCGGGCACGAAGGAGGTGCACCTGCGCCTTTAGGAAGCCCCCTACGAGGAGGCTTCGTCCGTCCGCCACTTTCAGTGCCGCCGCGACGGGGCACTGGACGACTGTCATCCCGTGACCAGTGGAGCCGAAGGAGATATCTGAAGCCTTCACCTGGTCACGGGGGCAGCCGCCCGCCTCCACGACGGCGGAGACAACTTCCTCCGTCGTGGCCGCGTCATCCAGACCCGTGATGCGCAATGCGGCGCATTTGGTGGGTCTGGTGACGCGGACGGCTTCTTCGTCCAGCGCGACCCTAAGCTGAGCCGCTAGGGCGTCAGCTTTAGGGCCGCTGGAGGCGCCGGAGACCTCGAGGAGGCGAGCCCCGGTGCGTGTCGTCTTGCACCGGAGCCCCCCTTGTATTTCGAGGGCCGAGAGGTTGACTGAGGACTTCACGGTCCTCAGTACGTCGGCGTACCCCACCCCTTTCTCCACACCTACCGTCGTCACCGTCAGGACGACGGCGGTGGAGCGAGGGGGGCGGGGCCTCTTCGGCGCCTTCGCCGCGGCGGCTTTGGCCGCTTTCTTGGCAGCCTTCGTCTTCCTATTCTTGGCTCCCACTACTTCCCATCCCTCCCGTCTGGAGGGATGTAAGGAAGCAACGGGAGCGACGTTAGAGGAAGACGAGGCGGCAGGGGTGCCACTCTTCTTACCGCGCCCCTTGGCCTTCCGCGCCTGGGCCGCGGTCTCGGCCGGCATCCGGTTCGCTGAAGCGGACGGGGGCGGAGCGGGGCGGCGGACAGCGGGTGTGCCGCTTGGACCCGGAGCGGGAGCACCGCCGACAGCCGCCGCGTATGAAAACGCGGGACGCGCTAGCGGAGGGCCGTACGCCCGGTCCTCCAGGACCGCGAGGCGCCTCTCGATCGCCGTCAGGACCTGCACCGTAGTCGGTACAGGCTTCGGCGGCGAGCCGGGCGCCATGGTGGGCGCGGTTCTAGGCGCCGTCTTCGGCGCTGGTCCAGCCGTCAGAGGAGGAGGCGGCATGGGACCTGGAGGTGCCTTGACCGCTTTGGTCAACTCAGCGACCTCCCGACGGAGATCTTCCATCTCCTTTCGGGAGGCAGTGAGCTCCACCTCCAGGCTCGCAACCTGCTTGCGGAGCTTCGCCTCCTCCTTTGTGACGCTCCGCTCGAGGAGCTTGTCGAGGGAGGATTGGGCTTCATCCACCAGTGAAGCCACAATCTTCTTCCTCCCCGACATGTTTTTACTCCCCCGCATGGCCGCTTTCATGCGGGAGAAAATACTCATTATCTCCCGCGCGGGCGGCACACCGATATCCCTGCGACTGCGCAGGGACGGCACAGATGACGGGGGTGGTGTTGGCGGGCGCTTTCTGTAGGCGTCGAGACGCGTGCGCACCGTCTTCACCGGCACCTCCTCCTCCGAATCGCTGGAGAGGAGGGACCCCCACCCAGAGCAACTAGTGCTCCGGTCGCGCGGCAGCCCCCCCTTCTCGAGGGTCCTCTTCTGCGAAGAAGAAGGGCCCTTACCCCTCACACTACTGGGAGCTGACCCATCGTCAGTCCCAGCAGCAACATTTCCTTGGGGCGTCGACGTCGCGCTGCAGCTAGGCGGCGCGACGCGAGCCCCCAAATCAAAAGGCATCGAAGTCCGTTGTTCGCGCAATATGTCGTCGGCTGAGACTGCCCGGGGAAGGGCAGTGTCAGGACCGGGGGTCTCTTCAGGCTTCATAGTAAGCACAATTTCTTCTGTGTTGGCCACTCAAGTTTCGATTTCGACGTTCGGTCACCCAACTTGCCACTGCGTTACCGTGGTCAAGTTGGGGTCCAGGGCGGACGGCGAGGACGTAGTCTAATCTCTTGGGGCCCCGCCCCTACCCTACACCACTGTAAATAAATAATTAACAACAAATACTACAACTAGCAAGTGACAAATTATTTGACATTCCACGTCAGAGTATCGGTGGTATAATCAGCAATGCAAGCGATGGAAACTATTACAGGAGCCTAAGTCCCGTAAATGAACGTAAAACGCCATGCTACTTCTATACTACTACGTTGCAACTGCAATTGGTCAAAAAATCGGTAGTCTGCTAAACTCACAAGCAACCGAATGACTGAAGAGTATAATCATCATCAGGTTAAATTGGATTTAGTTACTCCCGACATTACCAACTTCCCAGCCCCTATATCCCGGGAACTGAGCTTCCCACCTAAATTCTGGGCAAATTTTTGTTCCCCCCGCAACACCTCCCATCACAAGTTCCATTCGCCTGCAAATAAAATCCGGGGATTCCCAGTACCCCAAATCTCGTAAACTAAGCATCCCAGGTCAAGTTTGCCCTCATTTTTCCGGCCATATAGTACCCTAAGTAAATATTTGAACCCCATCTTCCCGCAAAAAAATTCTTCCCAATTCTCATCCCACTTTCCACAAAACTTGAAGCCCCTATATCCCGGTAACGGAGCTTCCCAGCTCAATTCTGAGCAAATTTTTGTTCCCCTTCACCCCAGTCGAGATGTATTATATTCGCCTGCAAAAAACAATCTTGGGAATTCCCATCCCACAAAAATACCCAAGATTCCCAGTACCCGATATCTCGGAAACTAAGCATCCCAGGTCAATTTTTACTTCACTTTCGGACCCCCCTTCAACCCTTCGCAAGTAATGAAACTCCATCTCCTCCCATAAAAAAAATCCCAATTCCCATCCCGCTTCCCAAAATGTTCTATTTGTTTCTATGTTCCCCTACACATCTAGGTTATATGAGTAGGTCTGGGGGCTATATCCTGATAATACAACATCAATCATTTCCTTTGACAGTCCAAACTAATTTAAGCACTGTTTTATAAGTTACTGAGTATTCTATGAGGAAAAATTGGATCTACAACAAACACAATGACATCGTAATGTTTTAATTTTGTTAACCTAATTTGGTCGCTATTCATGTTCAGCGACTTATGAAAAATTGCTGTTAACTGTTTATTGTAAACTACTAATGACACGATTATTTTCTACTCTTGTCACGACACTTACTTATGGCATATTTTAGTGTTGAGATGTTTTGTAAAATTGAATGTGTTCATCAACTTTTGTAGCTGACTGTACTTGTAAACAGCTACGCGTCGTACTGCATTGTTATAATATATCAAACGAATTTTGATCGGGTCGGGTACAAAGCAAAATGTCTATTGACTAAGACTACCCACAATTTAATAAGACTTGAGAGCAAATCGCCCACATTTCAAAATGTAAACAAAAATTGTTTTAATGACTTCTTGCGAAAATGTCTAACCATCCTGAGTGTAGTGGTATGCACTTACAGTATGGATATCGGGTCATCGGGCATCAGAGGTGTTTAACGCCTGATGTAGTACCTGAGGACTAAAATTTCGTTTTGGACTGTTTACGTTTTTATTGTTCTTGTAGGGACACGAACCCATACAGCTATTTAAAATGATAAAATTGAATCAATTAATTGTGTGCACCAAAGAATAGTATCGCCATCTAACGTGGCAACACAGCCAGCATTCTCGGAACCTTCCCAGTCGGCAATGACGCGGAGGATTTTTTAAACGATTAATGTAAATATTTTTAGTATATAATTATTTATATTGTAATTCTTATTATAAATAAACATTAATGAGTAATTTCAAATTAACAAACTTTTCTCTTAATGCGTGTGAAAGTAAATAAGCTACTTTATGTAAGTACCTTATTTACTTTCACACAAACAAATTTTTAAATTTTTTGTCTATAGTAATAAACAGACCGACAGCAGTCTGTTTATTCTGGCTAATCTTTGGAATGGCTTGAACGATTTTAACTTGATTTTCACCGGATATCTGATGTAATAAGGTACAACATAGGTTACCTACTTTTTATACCGGGAATGTGTTCCCGCGGGAATTGGAAACCATTTATGTTTTTCCCTAGTGGGCGAAGCTGCAGGCTAGTACACTAAATATATCTGACACTGTTCCACTACCAAAATTCGTAAAATTGTTTAAGATAGATAGATAGAAAAAGATTTATGCGCTCGCACCGTAGGAAAGCTAAGCATCAGATATTTTCAACCCAATACCGCACTGAACCTGTTAAAGTACGCAAAATTAAATTGTAGTGAGACTGGTAAGTCAGATGTAAATTGGTTACTATTGGTTACTATTGGCCGCGATAGAGTCCGTGCCAGAGCTACACTACACGTTCATCGAGCAGGCGCTGCGGCCGGGCGGCGGCGTGTCGCTGCGGTGCGGCGCGTGGGGGGCGCCACCACCGCGCGTGTCCTGGCTGCGGGACGCGCGCTCACTCGATTCTACACATAGGCGAGTCCACACGCATATTCACACACTTCGTAGCGATAATGTTTATTATACACATAATACACTAACTGACAATGTAGCTACGCCTGGCGCGACTGGGAATTCTTCCGAGTTGTCACCTGAGGCGCCCAGCAGTGGACGTGGGGCGATCACGGTCTTAAAAAAGGGATAAAGCTGCCACAAATCAGTGAAAGAATTTTCAAAATCGGTACTGTAGTTACGGCGCCTATGTAATTCAAACATACAATCAAATCTTTCTTCTTTGTAATATTAGTGTAAACAAATATATACAATAATAATATAACGGTTCATGGAAAATATTTAAGTTCAGCTGCTTCGCAGTTAGATTTAAAAGCCGGTCCCAACTAGAAAAGGTAACGCGGTAATATAGCGGCAGTATCGACTATTTTAGATGCAAATAACATGTGTGACTAAATAAATGTGTGTGACGTGGTCAGGTACTTGATGAGCTCCGAAACATCGGTGACGGGTGATGTGGTCTCGGTGCTAAATATTAGCGCAGTGGAGACGACGGACGGCGGCCGCTACACTTGCAGCGCGGACAACTCACGCGGCCACGCGGAGCACTCCGCAAGACTCAACATTTACGGTACTTTTGAGTTATTTGTGTTAAATACGCACAAAATAATCGTGGAAAAACCATGCTTTTCTCTACACGAATGAACTGGCTCGACGAACTTCTCATTTGTAACTTTTATGTCAAGTACCTTATTCAGTAATTTTCACGCTTCCAGAAAACCACTTCTCCTATCCTCTCCTCTGTCCTTTTCTACTGGTTATCATACCAACCTGATGTCTAATAAGTAAAATTTCGTGTCTCGCAGGGCCGCCGTCTATCCGTGCAATGGGCCCGGTGCGCGTGGTGGCTGGTGCCAACGCCACCATCTACTGCCCGTACGCTGGATATCCGATCAGGTCCATAGAGGTGCATTTTCATAGGATAATTCCTTTAATAAACATATACAGCTAGCTTATTGCCGTTGATGTTTATGTATGAGCTTGAACAAAAAAAACAATAATAATACGGCCAGCTCGGTGACGTGGCGGCGGCGGGGCGGCGGCGTCAGCGAGCCGCGTGTGGCGGCGCGCGGAGCGGCGCTGCGCCTGGCGCCGGTGAGCGTGCGGGACGCGGGCCGCTACGAGTGCGTCGTGGCCGCACCGCATACACCCCAAGCCGCGCTCGACATAGATCTTCAAGTGCGCAGTACGTATGCGCTATCTTATATCTACTCATTTGTACTTACGTTGCTACTTAAAGGCCTGTCTAATCTTACAATGTTATTGACAAATTGCTTAATTTGGCGTTAACAAAATGCTTATAGTGAAACTGTGATTAAGATTATTATCATATACAAATCAGAGGGTGTTGACAGAGGGACCTGTTACCGGTTTATGTCTACAAAAGTTAAAATTCGTTTTAAAATTATATCTCGGGTAACGGCAGTGACCCCGCCAAGACGAGTCTTGTTAATACATCTTACAAATTAAATTAATATTTTTTCTAGATCCGCCTAAAATATCACCGTTTATATTTTCATCGGAGCTTACGGAGGGGAGCTCCGCTCAGGTTCTCTGTGGAGTGTCTTCCGGGGACAAGCCCTTTTACTTCACCTGGTTGAAGGACGATGCCGCTATACCGGGAACTCTTCAGGTGAACCCCTCTGAACTTTGGAACAGTTAAGATTTCGGTCGAGAGTTTAAGATATGTATAACAGTTATTATCAACATTGACAATTTATTTTTTTGTATTAAGAAGTAGATTTTATAGTTTATCGACTACGGAGGAAGTAGGAGGAATGTTAATAATGTAAGAAGGAGAATAAAACTTACGAGTACACTTTAATGTTGATTACTGAAGTAAGAAATAAAAATAAAGAGAGATAAAAAGAGGTAAATTCAATACGGACTGTAGATATTGATTGTCACGCAATTAAATACAAATCATTATAAACTTAAGACTAACGGGTATTTTACGCGATTATTGAGATATATACATGACTGAGTCCACCCGCGACCACGGCTCTTGTAACAGGGCCGAAACGTCGGGTAATAAAGAGGTATGTCTTATGAGGGAGTCTTATGTTTATAATGTGTACAAAACGCGAAAGTTTAAAGAAGTATAAATACTAATCTATCAAACTGTGTATACTTACAGATAGAAGAAAAGAATCTGAATGAGTTCTCTCTACTGATGTTTCCGGAGTTGTCAGCGCGGCACAGTGGGGCGTACACGTGCAGCGTGTCCAACCACGCGTCCACCGTTAACTACACGGCCATCCTAGCCGTCAAGGGTAGGTGACCCAAGGCAACTGACATGTTTCTCGGAGCATTTGGTAGGCTGTATTACAAAACAAATATGGACTGGGAGTACAAGCAGGTGTATCTCGATAACTCATAGAATACATGGTATTACCATGTACCTACAGTAATTGACTAGTAATAATACAAGATGTAACATTATACTATTTGCGATTTCGGGACTTAAACGCGTAATTTACCTTCTGTTTGGCCTGACGTTTCGAACTTTCGACCGAGTTACATCGGGCCGTGGTCACAGGCTGACTGGAGCAGGCGGCGGCTCGATAACGTGAGGCGCGGGTAGATTCTCCATCTACCCTCACCGGGTCTTGATATTTCTGCGGTACGTTGTTAAAGTCCCTACACACTACACTCACGACTCCGCCCGGGCAGCCTCACTTCCAGTTGTTTTATTAATTACAGGGTCCCACTATGAAGGCAGTCGGTATCCATCTTCCTGGTTGAAATTTTTGTGTTTTTTAATCTCAACAGCTTCACGTACCAGCCTTGCGTAGTAGTGACGTCCGGTTAATAGCACTTTCAGGGTCTCCCTGTAACAGATGCTCGGCAACAAGCTTGAGAACTGTTTTTACTGTGTTGTGTGAGAATGTCCAAAAATATTTATTTATTTATTTATTTATCGACAATTTTTTTAATGTGTCAGCTATTATGTCTGTAAAACCCCTGATATACGGCAGGAAAGCTGGCTGTCTGCTTACGTCTGCCGCTTTTTCCCTCTTCTTTCTTCTAGGGCATGCACTCTTTCTTCTGTACCCGTTATTATTCAGAACTCTATTGACATGGTGCAGTTCTTGCTCCAGGTGTTCTGCGTCACAGAGATCATGGGCTCTGTTTATCACCGAAGTGACAACAGAGGACTGATGACAAGGATGGTGGTGAGAAGAGGCATGCAGATATCGGCCTATGTGTGTGGGTTTGCGATAGACAGTGTGAGCCAAAAATCTGTTTTCTTTTACCATCAATTTAACATCCAAAAAAGACAGTGACCGGTTAGACTCTCCCTAGACGGCTCGTCTCAAAATCGTAAATAGTATAGTGAATTCAGAACGCGAAAGTTTAAAAAAGATGTAACTTGCAAATGGGTCAGTGTGGGAAGGTATAAGGCATACGAAGATCTGTTCTTAGGTATGTACTATGCCATCGGGTACTATGTCATCGATTTTAGTAAAAATAAAAACTACATTTAGTTTTAAAAGAACTTGTAAGTACTCAGTTCGGGAATCCAACCGGGACCTTTGTAAAAAACCTTACACTATTTCTATTAAGATATCGATTGTGTTTACTATATTTGTTTAGGTAATTAAAAAAAGGTAAACATAGAAAATGGCGGTTGACGTGCTTTTGGAATGGATGATATCTGGAAACCCGACTACGTGAAATGTCAAGTCAAATGTCTCGCCGAGCTATCGGGTATTTCTTTTCAATTAAGTGGTTTTAGGGTATTTATAGTAGTCAGTTCAGTTCACTGCAATACCTTATGAAATCATTATACATTTTAATTCCTTTATTATGTCAATTAATTCAGATATTACAATAACATCATTATAACATTATTTGTCAATATGACTTATATTTTAAATACAGTATAATATGAGTTACAATATAATATATAAAAATAATACAATTGAAACTAACTAAATAGTACATTACCTATTCTAATTATACCTTCTAAATACATCTAAATTCTAATATACGTCAAAGAATTCCTCCGCCTCGTCGCCGACTGGCAATGTTCCGAGAAGGCTGGCAGCATTTACACGTTGTATGGCAATGCTTATTCTTTGTGCCAAATAGTAACCAGACTTTTGAGAAGTGTCGATCATGAGTTTAGATAATTTTTTTAATAGGCCGCGAGCACTCGGACCCCAGGGTCCCAGCGTCTCTACCCCAAACGGCTCAAATATGTAATCTCCTGCTAAATTGGAGTATTTGCGCCGTTTGAGGCTTTCCGCTGATGCAGCAGCAGCGCCCGCACACCCCGCTGTACCAGGATGGTGAGAAGGCGCCAGAGTGTTAACGCACGTAGCGTCCCACACTAAAGGCCTTCCCATCCTCCATGGCAGTAACGACATTCCATCAGGTCTCTTTCCATCGCCACGTGCGAGCCCATTTGGTTCACGAACTGCTGGGATACCGGCGGTCGAAAGAGCCCGACGGATTATGTCATTTAGGTTAGCGTGTCGAGAAATACGACCTGCGCTTCTACTGCAGTAAAGACCGTGATGTCCAAGGTTATCGACTACTTCTCCACAGTGGCAACGATGCGGAGAAACACATGGTGCACCCAAACGAAGACAGGTGGCAAGGCGGAAAGTGGTATCGTCCAACGTAGTACCTATATTGGGCGAGGGAAGTACCTTGACCCACAATCCAGACTCCCATTCTCCTACAGTCTTCTCTGTCAACTTTTTCTGTAATGAAAATTTCACATTTGTTTGTGTTCAGTTCAAGTCCAATTTTTTAATACATAACAAATAATATACAATAACAACATGTATAATATACAAAACAAAGCAGAAAAAGTAGATTTTAAGTTATAAAATGATTAACTTGGCAACGTTTTATTTTTCGAAACTAAAAGTGGCCATGTAAAGACCTTTTTTATGGTTTGTTTACGTTTTCTTAAATACCTAATCAATTACAAAAATAATAGGTCTAAAGTTATAAATTTTACCATGAAACATTATTGTTTTATTATCTATTTATTTAACGACGTGAGAGGTGAGAATTGAACGTGTGGTGCGTCTCGGCAGTGGCACCCGCGTGGACGACGGAGCCCGGTGACGCGGCGGTGGTGCTCGGCGCGCCACTGCGGCTGGAGTGCGCGGCGCGCGGCCGCCCTGACCCCGCCGTCACGTGGGACCGACGTGAAAGTATGCTCTATCTATATCATTGCTTTATTATGTCAACATTCGACTCATCAATATTTTAATGGCTACGGAGTGAATACCATGCTAGAGGTCTTAAACTTGGTCTTTAAAATTACTACTTACTTCACAGACTTACAATTAACATTATTATACTAAAACAAACAAAAATATTACCTAACTAAGTACAATATAGAATATATATATATATATTTAAGAATCTCCGGCAGAGATACCATACCATTTCACGACGACAACTGTCACTGGCGACACACAACGTGCGCACTTTGAGGTTCAACAAGAAGCTAGTTGAGCTGGAAGAAGAAATGAACAAGTTGCACTGGGATGCTATTGGTTTATAGGAGAACCGAAGAGAAGGAAAGGAGGCGGTAATCCTTCAGTCCAGGGTAGTGTTGGGTTTATCATTTAGAAGTATCTCATAAACAACGTTGTGTCCATCGAAAGTGTATCGATTTGGATATTTTGTCTTGTCCTCAAAATTTCAAAGTGATATTCTCTGAAGATCGTACATGAATATGCCCCATCAAAGACGAACAATAACGAACGGATTTAGAAGGGTCATACGTAGCTCTTAAACACACTTCACTCTTCTTATAGTAGATTTTAATGCAAAGCTGTAGTAGAAGCGATGATTAACTGAAAGTGGACTGTTATGATATGGGCAGCGAAATCCCAGAGGACAGATGCTGGCAGACTTTATGGGCAAAATACTGTCCATGATGAACTCTTTTTTCCAAAAGTCGCCGCAAAGGAAATTGACCTGGTTAAGTCTGGACATTATAACAGAAAATGAGATCAACTTCATCATTAGTACCAAGAAATGGTATCTGTGATCCACGGGGTTAAAACCCGAATTGATCACCGCATTGTTAGAGGCATATTGACATAGCCCGAAGAATAAGCCAGCTGAAGTGGCAGTGTGGGCAAGCTACGATGATCGGACTGTCTTTGGGGTAGAAAGTTCTTTGAGTGGAGACCACGTACCGGCACGCGTAGTGTGGGACCGCTAGCTAGCAGATGGACCCACGAGCTAGTAAAAAGCACTGGGTCCCGTTGGTTGCAGGAGACAATGAACCGGTTACACCGGAGCATAATTGTTGGAGACGCCTATGTTCAGCAGTGGACAGTGATAGGCTGATGATGATGATGAAGAATCAATCTTCCAAATTAAGTGATAAAAATAAAGAAAGTTGTATTGAATTTATCAATAAATTTACGAATTGTCAGGTGAGGGCAGCGAGGGCAGCGAGGGCGCAGAGCAGTGGGAGCGCATGGGCGAGGCGGGTGCGGTGCGGGTGCGGGACGGCACACTGCTGGCCGCCGCCGCCACGCGCGCACTCACCGCCCGCTACCGCTGCGTCGCCGACAACGGCGTTGGACCGCCGCTTGTTAAGCACGTTGATGTCAATGTACACGGTTCGTCCAAATACATAATTATGTCATACCTACAACATGAAAATATTTGAGTTTTGTTTTTTAAATACAAACATCTTAATGTTCTAAGTATGATATAGTCCCTGTTACATTAAGGTTGAAAATCTCGAGTTTTGCATTCGGGGAGAATAATTATTAGGGGTTAAAGTATTTTATTTTTTATCTTATTTTTTTGTCGAGGCTTTTGTCCATAATGAGCATGTTAAAGTATGAAGTTGTCGATTAGTGCTGACAAAATTAAAACTAGTTATTTTAAAATTTTACATTTTTATTCAATCAAAATATTTGCTCACGTTATTTATACAGTAGGTACTGCCATGTAAACGGAAGTTTACAAATGCCTTTACGATAGAACTCTGGGGACTTAGATTCGGCAAACTGTGTTTTTTTTTTATTCAAGTTTTTATCATCATAATATTGCATTGTCATGCGGTTTACATACGCAGGCAGTTTTCAGCTCAATCGGAAACCGGGAAGTGTGTTAAATTTTACTTGCAAGATTTGATTACACACGGACATCGGGACAGGTGAAAATAAAAAAATAAATAAATTGTAAAAACAATTGCAAGTGGTTTCTCTAAAACTACTAATACGGTTTTGCATGGGCGTAGCCAGGTACAGGCAGGGGGGGGCAGCTGCCCCCCCCCTACGAGTCTCTACTCTATGTTATAGTATAGCATAGAGTTAGCTAGAATACTCATAAACCCGTTTGTTAATATTTTGAAATAAATCTAATAAGAAAGGATATGAAACGACAAAAGCAAAAATCAATAATAGAAGCAACGCGGCAGTATCGCATCTCAAAATGTATTCACTTCCTGAAATTTTTACGCGGGATGGGATGACTATACTGCGCTTTCTGTAGGGGTCACCACCTGGTATAGCACTTGTGTCGAACACGACAGGCAAGGCCGGGAAGGGTAGTGCAAAAGTGCAAGCACATTTAGCTGAAGAAATAATCAAATTCTTTCTCATTCTCATCTGTGGATTCTGTGGTGCAAGTGTCGCCCGTTGCGTACCTGCATCATTGTGCAATTTCTGAAGAGCAGTATTAATTAAAAATTGGATAGGTATATGGAAGTTTTTCAAATGTATGGTTTCAATTTAATCATGCCATCATCGGCCTGCGAGGAGCTCCTGGAGACCCTGGAGCGCCACTGAACCCATGGGGGCGCCCGTTCCTTGAGGTCAGAGGTAAACTCCGAACGAAGTCGCTCCCACTGACCCAGATTCTCCAGCCGGATCAGCTGGAGGGGGTCTTGGGCTCTCTGTTTCCGACGAGCGCGGAGGAGCACATCCCTCCGGGCATGGCTCGGTCTTAGACTCCCAACGCGGATAGCAGTCGTACCCGAAGTCAGAGAGTTAGGAGCAGTGGTACTTCGGCTCAGTCGCCGGAAAATCACCACCCCTGGACCCGATAGCATTCCGGGGTGTGCATGGGTCGTGGCCCTAAATGAACTCAGGCCTCGACTGCTCGGCGGGCTCTTCAGCGCATGCCTCGAAAGGGGCCAGTTTCCCAAGGTGTGAAGGACGAGGAAACTGGTCCTGATTCGGAAACCGGGGCGGCCAGCAGACTTACCGTCCGGCTGCCGGCCGATCGTGTTGCTCAAAGACCCTGACGGAGGAAGCAGGGGCGAGGTGGTGTTCGTGGTGTCTCTTGACATCGCCAACGCCTTTAACACCTTACCCTGAAGCTGCGTTAGAGAGGCACTGATCTACCACAGAGTGCCTCTCTACCTCCGTCGTATTGTCGGGGCATATTTATCCGAGAGGGCCATAACTTCCCCTAGCTGGCTCGGGCCAGCTCGCCAAGATGTTTAGTGCGTTGTGCACTCACCGATGCGGGATAAAACCCGACCCCAAGGATGCGGGGTAAAACCCGACCACAGGGGCCACACAGGTGGCCATGGTCCGCTGGGCGCCACTGGAAATTCTTTTAGTGCGTACCAGCGCTCGGCAATGAACGTAGTGCGGCCGTGGCCTAGCGCCGCGGATTTAAAAAAGAAAAAGGTCTTGACATTAGGTTTAATATTTTTAATATCCCCCCTTTTTAAGGGGAGGGGGGACACCAGGCTTTACCCCTTTATGGGGGGTTCTCACCCCTCCCCCGATTTATTTAAGGATTAGGTCTGCCCCCCCCCCCCCTTGATGGAATCCTGGCGGTTTTGATGCAGTTTTCAGTTATGGGTTCGGGTTTAATTGGTGCATGTTCTTAGATAGGTGCTACGATGACAACTCACTAGAGGGCGCTGCTGTAATATATTGGATAATATATAGGTACTCACATAATAATCTATAAAAAGTTAAAAAAGAACCGGCCAAGTGCGTGTGTCGGGTCACGCATAGAACAGGGTTCCGTAGTCATTCATTATAGCCTCTATAGCCGCTGAACTATCAAAGCTATAAAATCTCTTTTATAGTTCTCCTTCCTTCAAACTATCATCGTGACTTTTTAAGATTTTTCAAATCAAATAAAAAATCGTTTATTTGCTAGAAACATGGTTGACATAGGTTTTCTTATCTGTCTAAGGTTCTTCATGTTTCACCGGATGGTTCACGGCATACAAATTTTTAAGTTTCGTGCTAGCCTTTTAGCTACATACTACATAGTACTGTATATTTACCACAATTTACCACCATAGTGCTAAAGTAAAGCATGTAAAGTTTTATCTTTCTAGCACTAATAGTCCAGTCATTTAAGCTTAAATTAGGTAATAATCTCGGAATTCGAGATTTTTTATACGGTGAACCGTTTTCGAGAAGGGCGGAGAGCGCGCTGTCACAGCATCACTTCAGGTCAACCGGTGATTCATAATTTGTTTTTTTTTTCATCATGTAAGAAGTTATTAATATTAATTAGGTTAAAATTCAAATATAATTCCTAAATTTTCATTAACAATTCTGCAATTACATGGGCAGGTAAGTGTTGTTAAATAAATTAATACTGAATAAAAAGTGGATAGGTTAGGAAAAAAATTATAAAATATAATATTTAGTTAATAAAAATTGACAAATATTTATAATCATTGATTTATCGATAGTTCATCAATTATATATGGCGCATTTTCGACTGGAGGCACCGGTTGACCTGATCCTGTGACCGCGCGCACTCCGCCCTCTATCACGAAAACAGTTCACCGTATAAAAAAAAATTTTAAACAAAATTTGTAGAGAATTTTGTATTCTACAATATAAAAAAAAAATACAAGTAGCAAAAAACCCATAGGAAATGAGATATTTACAAAAAAAGCGCAAAAAACCGATTTTTGTGACCTTTGACCTTGAAATTTAATAGTTGCGTACACCCTACCATATGAACGTTTGAGACAACTTTGAGGGTGTCAATGTACAAATATTTACAGACTTACAGCTGAGTATCTCGAATTCCGAGGTAACCTTACTATAATGACTGGACTATAACCTAACCTAACCGTTTGAGCGGAAAGCCGAGTGGTTCTTGAGGAAGGTTTTTGTGTATACATATAATTTGGCAAGCGGGCGAAACATTGAGTATTTATTTATCACAGAGCCCGCTCATTTCGAGGGCAGCGGTGGCAACGTGTCGAGCGTGCGCGGGAGTAGTGTAACGCTCGCGTGCCAGGCGCGCGGCGACTCGCCACTGGACGTGCACTGGAGTTACCGTGGCGTACGTCTCGACTTGACGTCGTTCAGGTCCGGAGCTTTCTGTATACAGGATGTAACATTTTAATGGATCAGTATTGGAAACTCTGAAACTAAAAGACATACTTACATAAAATCACGCCTCTTTCCCAGTGGGGTAGGCAGAGACCACCGACTTCCTCTTGCTACGATCCTGACATACTTCCTACGCTTCCTCAACTTTTATTAATATATTCATGCATGCTCGCCGGTTGTGGGAGTTTTTAACCTGGTCTTTATTCGAGACATCTGCGATTTGGTCGCCCTAAGTCCACCTAGGTCGATCCTTACTAGCTTGTCCATTCACACTCGCTTCATATATCTGTTTTGTCAGTCTTCTATTATCCATCTTCTCTACATCCAAAGGGATGCTTAGATAAGCATCCCTTTTTCTATCTTGGTCACAACATCTTCTGTCACACCGCAACGTTACTGTATCACGCTGTTCCTTACTTTATCCACTAACGTTACCTCAGCCATACTTCTCAAACTTCTCATTTCCACTGCATTTATTTTACTCTCATGCTTCTTCTGCCAAACCTAACATTCACAACATACAGTGTAAGGACAAGCACTCTTCGATGTACTGTCATACTTGCCTTGTGAGACATTTTCTGGCTGTTCATAAAGTTATACAGTGCCCCATTCACTTGATTACCTGCCATAACTCTTCGCTCAATGTCACTATCATGCCTTCCATCTCTTGAACATTTACATCCTAAGTATAGAAACTCTTTCAGTTTTTCTCCATCAATCACAATCGATCAGAATGTCATATTTTCTTCTCTTTCAAAAACCATTACTTTCGTTTTACTTACTTTCACTTTAATTTCTTTCTTCTTTAATGACGCATACAGAATACCGTCAATCATTTGCAACTCCTCAGCCGATGACGCAAGTATTACCATCAGCATATAGGAGGCATTTGATGATCAATTCGTCCATTCTCAACCCATATGCACTTTCTTTCAGATCCTTCAAACAGTTGTTAATAAATAAATTGACACAGCACAGGAAAGGCCACACAGCCCTGTCTAACACCTCTCTCGATGTTAAACCAGTCCGTACAAACCCCGTTTACTCGAACACAAGCACTGGGAATCCTCATAGAGCGAATTCAGTGCTCGTATCAGATCGCTGTTCACTCCATACATTGACAATGTTGACCACAGTTCACTCTTCACCATTCTGTAGTAGGCCTTCACTAAGTCTATAAAAGCACAGTAGACCTTATGGCTTTTCGCCAAGAACTTCTCTGTGATGGAGCGTAGAGACAACCTCTTGCTTTCCTAAATCCCGCCTGGACATCCCACATCTTTTCCTTAGTCTCATTCGTCACCTGTTAATTAGAACCCTTGCATACAACTTGCCGACGATGTTGAGCAAACTGATTTCGCGGTAGTTTCTGCAATCTGGCAGTGACCCAATTGCACTAATTGTTTGGTACGCTGCCGCTCCAACGAAGATTAAAAAGGCAGTACATCTTATTTAATACTACGCCTTGGCCCGCTTGTAGCATCTTAACAGAAATCCTGTCACACACCGCTGCCTTTCCTACTTTTCATTGCAGTCATAATTTCTGTCACACTGAATTCATTTCCATCGGCACTGTCATCCTTGGCCTCGATAGGGCAAGTGCTTGCATGTTCTCTTTCTCAAATAAACTACCAAAATATTAAAAAAAATAGATTTAAAGATTTTATTAAGTAATTTCAAATAGATTATCACACGTTCTGTTGTATTATTAAGTTTTTATTATTTTATTAGCTCACAATCACGTATGCGTGTATGGCGTGGTCGGTAGTGCATCGGCTTTCGACGCCGGAGTCTCGGGTTCGATTCCCGGTCGGGACAAACTTTGTGTGATGACATATGCGTTTGTACCGAAGTCTGGATGTTTCCTATGTATAATATGTATGTATTTACAAAAAAAAAATGTATATAAGTAATTATATCAGTTTATCTAGTACTCATATCACAAGCTCTGCTTAGTTTGAGACTAGATGGCGTTGTGTGCATTGTCCTAATATATTTATTTATTTATTTATTCATTATTTTAGCACTATTCTGCATTAGATCGTCCTGATATCATTTTCACGCATTACACTCGGTATCAGAAGGGATTTTGATATACAGGGTGTTACATAAGGGTTATGTCAACCTGAAGACACCCCCATCAACAGGTCGCCCAGAACGCCTTTCGATATGTGTCGACCGCCAAACAAGAAAAAAAAGTTCATCCAAAAAAAAGTTATATGCGTTATTTCAAATCAAAACAAACGTGTCCCAACACTAGTGCTTGACGTACCTACTTATAGACAATGAACGAGTGGCCGCGTCGCTCGCGACCGTGTCGGCGTCCTTTGTCGGCGTCCTTGAAGGATTATTTTAGTTTACGTAAATAAAATTTTGACAACACATAAAAAAATGCTCCAGAACATCCTCTTCGAATTGAGGATCTCGTCTGATCTGACTTTCCACGCGGTACTGCGACAGTGAAACGCTCACGGTACAACTCCCGGGCAGCGGTCAAATTACCTTCTGATGCTCTTACAATAAGCATCATCTCGTAATACTCTCCGTTACTCAGAGCCATTACTACACAACACAGTCACTATCACACACACTTGGCGCAACTCGCAAATGAATTACTAACACTCTAAACAACCATTTACCTACTGCACTTCACAAAGCACTGAATGCAACTGAACTGACCTGTGACCTGAATAAATAATTTTAAATAAAATACTAGCAAATTTCAAACGGCGACTTTGATGCGGAACAGAAACAAGACAGGTTCTGATCGACCAGCTGATGGGGTGTCTTCGGGTTGATATAACCCTTATCTAACAACCTGTATACTTTATACAGTTTATGCACTACAAATATTTTTAAATAACTTATTTACACAGATCACTTTTAGGCAAAACTATGACGAGCAGCGCCACCTAGCGAAGCTTACCAAACTTTCCCAATAACCTTTCATACCCATCACGCTGAATTTCCACGCATCCATTAAAATCTCCTATCATTATTATTCTTTCAGTTGGTTTGCAACTACTCAAGACATCTTTCATACTATTCCAAAACTTCTGCCTCTCACTCTGGCCTTGGCTGGACCGGTCCCACTGCTCATTTTGTGGAACGTACACATCCAACATGAAAATGCGCGTAAGACCCACCTTCAACCTCAGCCAAAGGAGTCTAGGGTTTACAAATTCAAAATAAATTAGGCATGCATTCATTCGTGCGGAAAGGAGTACACCAACACCCTGACAGGCTGTCCTTGTTTCGCCACTCCAGACAAGTAACCTGTGTAAGAACCATGGGTGGTGGTATCAACCCCTTTCCGCTTGGTCTCACTCACACTTAGCACATCTATTCTTCTTTAATTTATCATCTCACATACTCCATTTTCTTTCTTACTCATTCCTCCTCTCACATTCAACTTAGCAAAGCAGGTATCCTTAGCCCACTTTCCGCTCCCACTGGGAACGAGACGTGACGGGTGGTGAACCTAATGGCCGCCGTTATGAACATTAAAATTTCAATTCATTGCGTAAGACATACAAAGGTATATTATTAGCAACCATGTTACACCGTGTATGCATATTATATTCAACATCCAATCCATTTTTTCCTACGGCAGAGAAGTATAAGCTGACGAGGTGAGTGGTGTGCTCGCAGGTGGGCGGTGAGCGAGGAGCGCTCGGCGGGCGCGCTGCGCTCGTCGTTGCAGCTGCGCGCGGCCGAGGGACGCGACGCAGGCGAGTACCGCTGCCACGCGCGCAACCAGTATGGCCGGAGCGAGCTGCCACTCTACCTGCAACTCGACGGTACCCACTATGTCGTCGTATGGTGTTTAACCTCCCACTATCTTTGTCTGGCAAATACATTGCATCAATACAATTTATTACAGAACCACCCGAGGCTCCGCAACGATTGCGTTTGGGAGGAGTCGGGTCTCGTTGGGTTCGACTCCTGTGGGGCTCACCTCCAACTCCGCTCTCTGCAAATGTCTATACGGTCCTCTACACCACGTTACACGCTCTACCGGGCAGTGAGGTGCGACAAAACGCTATCAACCTTACCGTAGAAGCCACGAGTGATGACAGGTGATACCACGACTATTATAAGTCCCTTGGGTGTTCATGTGTCGCTTGTACTATACATTAATTTTACTGCAATATAGATTAGATGCAGATGGCTTGCGAACGCTGAGCGCGCGACTGGACGAACTGAGGCCAGCTTCAGCTTACTCCCTGCGTCTTGGGGCCTCTAACCATGTTGGACAATCATCACATTCCGACCCTCTGCTGTTTACCACTCTAGATGAAGGTAAATGGAAGACTACCTATTATTCTGTACCCATTACCCATACCTATTGTAAACAGAATACCTACATTTAATTGTCCGCCAGTACCATCAGCACCGCCGCAGAATGTTCGAGTATCTGCGGCAAACATTGGCGAGCTGCATGTGTCCTGGTCAGTAAGTATCTGAAGTTTTGCTTTGTCTTTTTCACAACAGTTAACTTATTACCTAAAAAATAACAAAACAAACCATTCCCTGGTAGTAGCCACTTTATAGGGCAGTAGAACTCGTAATCAAAAAACTTTTGTTTTGTACAAATAAAAATCCGTTTATTAAAAAAGGAATAAATTTTAATCCAAACCAAAAAGCTTATCGCTCCTAAATATATAATCATTAAATACTTTTTTTTACAGCAAATAATTAATTTCCCTGCAAATAAACCTCTACGCCTCCTGGGGTCCCCGATTTTAGAAGACTGCTTTTCCACTTTTATCGAGGAAAAAACTAAAAATTTTGATCCGGGTATTGATAGTCTATGTAATAACAGTTTTCATTTAGCTTTCAATATTCTTCATTTTTGTCTGTTTGTACCCAAAAATTTCCTACTCGTGCCCTCCGTTCAGGACAATTTTGGAAAAATTTAGAAATTTTGTGTAGACTAGACAACTTAATACAAAATGCTTTATTTAATAATTAATGACCGAGCCTGGCTCAAAGCGTCTCTTAAAGTACGCTTGGGCGGGCTAGGTGTTCGTAAAGTCACAGATCTGCCAGCATTTCTGTCGTCGGTCCATAGCACCGAAGAATTAGTCATGAGCAATTTGTCAAATACACTGATTGATTCCGAGGTGCGATGCAAGACCGATGCCATAAATGGTTGGAGGATGTTTTGCCCCACATTAATCTGCCCCCACGCCTTGGCTCACAGTGACTGTGGGATCCGCCGCTCTGTAAATTGTGAATTAATACACTAATTGACACTTCTGTCAATATTTCAGAGCGTGCGCGCCTACTAGCTGTTGGAGAATGGGAGTCAGGGTTATGGATTCAGGCACTCCCATCGCCCAACATCGGTACAAAGTTGGACGACACAACCTTCCGCTTACCTTCAGCTGGGTACACCTTGTGTATCTCCGCATCATTGCAACTGTGGAGTAGCCGACGACAATCTGAGACACCATGACCTTTGTTGTAGCAGAAGCGCAGGTTGTAAACCTCGGCACGCTATTCTAAACAACATAATTCGTAGGGCTCCTTCCACCGCAGGTCTTCCGGCCGTACGTGAGCCCAATGGGTTAGCACGAAGCGATGGAAAGAGACCGGACGGTATGTCTTTGCTACCGTGGTATATGGGAAGGCCTTTGGTGTAGAACGCCACATGCGTTGACACCTTAGCACCTTCACACCTTCCAAGCATCCAGATGTGCCGGCGATGCTGCTGCATCGGCTGAAGGCCTCAAACGGCGTAAATATGCTAACCTAGCAGGTGATTACATGTTTGAATCGTTTGGGTTTGAGACACTGGGGTCATGGGGTCCGAGCGCCCGCCGCCTTTATAGAGACATTGCTAAACGCTTAATTGATGCTTCTCAGGACCAGAAGGCTGGCTATTTATTGGCCCTAATAAATATCGCCATCCAACGTGTCAACACAGCCAGCCTTCTGGGAACCTTCCCAGGCGGCAATGACGCGGAGGATTTTTAAACGATATTTTGTAATGTAAATATTTTGGTATATACTTATAATTATGTATATTGTAATTATTGTAAATAAATTACTACAAATCATTCAAAATAATACATCAACAGTGTATTGTATTTTTTCTTCAAATGTGTCAAAAAATATATTTAACGTACAAAAAATAATAACTTGCATATCAAAATATACTTATTGCACAGCAAATCCTACTAAAGTCTTAGGGCAATCCGACTTCGATAGGTTAGGTTAGTTTAATATTTTTTTATTTAAGGTTTTTGGAATAGCAACTAAATACTACCCATTTAAATATACTAAGCTAACCTAACCTATCCAAGTCAGATTGATCTAAGACCATTGGTATAAAAAAAAATAACCACAAAGACTAAAGCGTTCTAACCTAAACTTTAGTCTTCTAACCTGATCTATCCAAGTCGGATTGCTCTAAGACTATAGTAGGTTTTGCTGTAAAAAAGTTTATCTGATACTTATAAATTGAGGGGCGTTAAGTTTTTTGATGCGCTTTCAAATTTATCCCCACTTTATATTCCTTTAAACTTTATAACTATAAAGTTATTTATTTATTTTCTGTAAGGAAAAAACTAAACAAAACAGCTACATACTCTGATTAAGACACTAAAATACTATTCTAGCTTAAGTTTTTAGAGTTATTTATTCACTAACGACGAAATAAAATAAAGTAAAAACTTCTTTCACAAAGTTTGATAGATTCCTATGCATTTTTTTATGACTTTGAAGCAATTTTTGCTAATGAACAACCCGTACAAAATGCGAATTATCGTTTACGATACTTCCAAATTTTATTTAATTGAAAATAAATTGTGTAGACTACACGAATGAAAAGAGTGTTGCGTGTGGCATGTCGTGCAGGCACCCCCGCAGGACAGTTGGAACGGTGAATTGATGGGGTACGCGGTGTCGTGGCGCGAACTCGACGCAAACGGCGGTGGCGAAGCGCGTGACGACGCAGGAGAGGAGGCGTGCGCGCGCGGCGGCATCACGCTGGCGGCGGGCTGGGCACGCGGCGAGTTGACGCTGGCGGGGCTGGCGGGCGGGGTGCGCTACGGCGTGGCGGTGCGTGCGCTGGGGCGAGCGGGCGCCGGGCCGGCCGCACCGCGCGTCGCCGCCGCCACGTCCCCCGCCAGCCCGCGGCGCGCGCCACGCATATTGTCGTGTTCGCCACTCCCGGACTCCCGCGCCTTGCGCGTCCGCTGGGCGCCGCAGCACGAGCGTGACGCGCATTCACTGCGAGGGTATGACGTGTTCTACATGCCCGTCCACTCGCCCACTG
This sequence comes from Nudaria mundana, assembly GCA_963556515.1. Lineage (NCBI taxonomy): Eukaryota > Metazoa > Arthropoda > Insecta > Lepidoptera > Erebidae > Nudaria > Nudaria mundana. The sequence goes on along the minus strand of OY748287.1, from coordinate 73,695 downwards.
GTGACTATTATTTACTGTTTTTAGAGGTATTTGAAGAAATTGTTGATATGAGTTAGTACCTATATGTAATGTGGGGCGTTCGGAGGTAATTGATACGACCGTCTGGATTGAAGTAATGTTTAATACTGTTGTACGTTATATAGGGTTTATAAATATACTGTTACATACGACGGGTACACACCGACACGTCCAACGCAAAACTCGCTAACTGAAAAACGCAAATTTTTCAGGAGAGCCGATTGAAAGTTGAATTACTAATAACTTTTATAATAGCGCAACTATCGACTTGAAAATTGGCACGTAAGGTTCTTTTCTAATGTTCTTTTTTATTGTGTATATATTTTTCTTATTATGTTTCTGGATCTTGAAATATAGCAGTTAAAGACTTATACTTCGGACTCCAGGCGCTATTTTTTTATTAATGTGCCATATACTCAGTTATACATTGGAAAATATAACTGACTCAAAAACTAACTGCCTCATACAAAGTTATGCGTTGACATGTTTAGCTCATCTTTTTTTAATAAAAGGCACATAAAGAGTTTTACAAGGAGTAAAACTTAAATACAACTACATTACCCGAAATTTAAAATGACGTTAATAAAACTCAGTAATGTATAGTAGTATTTATTTTATCAATAAAATGTAAGATTATATACTGACAGCTTCCGTTTATAATACACAATGCTTGTTTGGCCATGTGGTGTACTGTGAATTTTTTGAAAATCATATGTGGTGGTAATTGTTTTGTCATAGTCTCTGATGGATAATTCCTTATACTTATTTTTTGGGTACACTACATAAATACGAATAACTTTATTCCGTCAGTCACAAATACGAATTTCAAAATACCGATTTTCATAATTCCGACTGGTTCAAAATTCCGAATATAACAACTCCGATTGATCATTATTCCTATTTTTATAATTCGTAAACTTCAATATTCCTAACGTTTATAATTCCTACTCTCAAAATACCGAGCTTCAGTAGATCGAATAACAAAAAGTCCGACTTAATGATATTTCAAAACATCAACAATACGAATTGTTTCAAATAAAAATATTTTGTTTCATTGGTCACATGCCAAAGTATGTTTCCCAAATTTTTTATATAATACAGATCAATTCCGGTTGTGGTCACAGTTCTAACTTAACCTAACCCACTTCTACACATTCCAGATACCCAGACCAGACGGCGTGAAGTTGATTCTGCAGCGATTTCTTTCTGTCACTAAATTCTGTAGAACAAAGACCAACTCCGGCGCTTCGCCGGCCGCTGCAGCGGCACGCTTGGCTCGCGCTCTGTTGTGGTCACAGTTCTAACCTAACCTAACCCACTTCTACCCATTCCAGATACCCAGACCAGACTGCGTGAAGTTGGTTCTGCAGTGATTTCTTTCTGTCACTAAATTCTGTAGAACAAAGATAAATTCCGGCGCTTCGCCGGCCGCTGCCGCGACACGCTCGCTTTGCTCGCTCGGCTCGCGCTCTGTTGTGGTCACAGTTCTAACCTAACCTAACCCACTTCTACCCATTCGAGATACCCAGACCAGACTGCGTGAAGTTGGTTCTGCATCGATTTCTTTCTGTTAAATAAAATAAATCTAACTACTTTGCAATATTCCGCCACATGCAAATTACCCAACTCTCGTATTTATTCATGCACAAGTCCGCCCTCCAAACCCACTTAGGCCGAAAGAATAGGCCATTCCTTTTAGCTTTATTTTTTTCATTAATATTTATTCTTGAACTGGTAGTCATTTCTATATATTGAGGAGTTGAGGGAGTTGAGTTGTTGAGATTGGGAGTAACTGTATTTAAAGGTGATGGGGGCATATAATTAATTCCATCTATATCCAGTAAATACGCAATGCTCGAACCAACGGCACTACTATTGAAAGAAATAATTGGTGATTCTGGCACAGACTCCATAAAAAAGTAAAGTTGCGATACAAGAACCTGGATCATTAACAGATGACAATGGGGGGTCATTGTTATTGTTACCTATTATTTTAGTGCTAAGCTGTTGTTCAATCGGACTATTTGGTATAGAGTCTTGGTTTATTTCTCCGATTTTGCTAACGTCTTCTTGAGGTAAATCTGCGTTTGGGTTTTGGTATTTATTGCTGTCTAAAATTAATTTACAGTCTATTTTATTTTATATTATGGTACCCTGTTCAACATCACTGTCTTTAAATACGTCGTTGTTGCTCCAAAAAACTATTTCTTCCTCAGTAAAACATGGCTCAGGAGACTCTGAATATGAAAAATATTAAGTACAAAGTTATGTTTCGTTAAAGTTTAATTATTAAAATTCGAAAAGAGCCTTTTTGTAGTACGAAAATTATTGCACTTAATGAGTGCTTCAGAATTAAATATCCCAAAACAAATTCGTTAACTGTTAGTTATCATTCAATATTTATTTAAAAAACCAACGCATAAATTAAGATGTGGTAGTTAGGGCTATCTTCAAAAAAGCCCACTTAACGCATATATATTTAAATACCAGATAGATAAAAGTTATGATTACTTGTCCAAAGCAAAACTCTTTAAGTACAAAATACTTTCAAGCATTCCGGTGCAAAAGTCGCTAACTGCGGTAGTTAAAGAGTTTTGCGTTGGGTTTTGTTAATTCAATAAAAAATATTTTAAAATACAATCATTACTATTATGTTAAATAATATTTTACGAACTCATTACAATAATAGTATATAGAAAGTAAATAAGTATTAGTAATTGTTGGAAATTCTGAAAAATAATCATAATTATACTTTTAATTTAAAACAATTAAATAACAAAGGTATTAAGTACTCTGCTCCGTACGCTCGCCGCAGCGTAACTGACTAACCGGTAGATCGTGCCCCGCCCGCACCGCTGTACTCCCCGCATAAATATCGATCTACCAAATAGATAGATTTGCTGCGCTTAGGTTTTATAGTTATAAAGTTATACTTTTGTGAAAATATACCCTAGGATGCACAAAATAAATATATTTTTAGTCTAATATATAAAACCAATGTCGTAGATTACGAAAATGAAACAATCGTATAACTCTTCAAGTACCAGTTAACGAGTTTTGCTTTGGACGTGTCGACACTACAATCTACCACTGTTGGCTGGTTAACGTTCTGATCACAAAATGTTTATCAATTTTCTGAATCGTATATAGCGGGCGCTTGCGGCTTTAGCTACTTTAATACACAAACGTTCCTCAAGGACCACTACCATTGGTGAAAACAGCGTGAAAATCGATGCAATAGTTTTTGAGTTAATCGCAAACAGACAGACGCAGCTGAAGACTTCGTTATATAATAAGTGGTGATAATGGCGGCCACTGAGCGCATGTTGATATTATGAGTAGGTATCTAATTAATATTGTTACTAGCTACCTGGTGAACGTCGTATCCCCTGTACTAACAATGGTGTACATACATGTTTCTGGTTCCTCGCAGAGGCGCGCGTGAGCGAGGAGCTGATGTCGCGCGCGGCGGGTGCGGGCGCGCGCGAGGTTACGCTGGCGGGGCTGCGCGCCGGTGCCAACTATTCCGTGTGGGTGGCGGCACGCGCGCTGCCCGGCGCAGGTGGTATACGCGCACCCTCGCCGCCACTCTACTGCTCCACGCTCTCCGACGGTTTGTGCTTTCTGCATCTTCACTTTCGCCGCGTGGTCTTCCTTGCGTGCACATAGTTTCGCGGGTGAATCAGTTAAAACTGTGATCATGCAGTCATCAGTGCATGCTACTGCATGCTTGAAATTTAAAGTTCGGGTCTCCAAATGGCCGCAATTATTTTTGCGAATTTAGTAGAGCACACGCTACGCGGCGGCGCAGCTATATATCATTCAAGCTGATCACGGCGGCTCCACCCGCGCGATATAGTTTTCTAGTTCCCGATTCCCGGAACCTTGTGAAACTCAGCTGCTCAAGCGATATGGTTATGTATTAAGTAGGTACTTGTATGAATACAGGGTATGATATTCATATGGGTCAGTATGGGAAAGTCTGAAACTATAAGACATACGAAGATCTGTTCTTAAGAACCATGACACCGATTTTAGTAAAAATATACCTGACTGTATATCTGACTGTGTGTGCGCGCAGTGCCGGAAGCGGTGCGGCAGGTGCGCGCACTGGCGAGTGCGGCGGACGCGGTGCTCGTCACGTGGCTGGCGCCGCCCCACGCGGTTCGCCCCACGCACTACATGCTCTACGCGAGGGAGCTCGGCAAGTACGCACCCGTCCCGATGCCCCGGCTCAGTGCTGGCACCACAGTGTGTCTCTACTGGCGCGACCACTCTCTGTTCGCAGGTTAGGAGGCGAATGGGCGCAGCGTGTCGACCCGGACGCGGACGCGGCCGACGAGATGTGGCACGAGGTGCGTGGGCTGCGTGCCCACACCGTATACGAGTTCTGGGTACGCTCCGCGACACGAGCTGGCGCTGGTCCGCCCTCGCGGCCCGTCACCGCCGCGCCCGTGACACCCGGTATGTACAGTAGTACCAAACACAGGCGGTCAAATCTTTTATTTCTGTCGTATCTAAACAGAAGCAACTTCGTTGTGCGATAGCTGAGTTTCGTTCAAATTGTAGTTTTAGAAGTCTACCATCGATCGCGACGAAATTGATTTCCAATGGCTTGCCAGTGATGATCCACACTATTATTGCTTTTGATTGGCAATCTGAGTACAATCATTGACACGCTAGTGTTTGCAAAAATTATTGGTGCCTAGTCTACTACATGGGGCACACTAAAAGTTTTGCACTTCTAGCTAATCGGAACTATTTGAAGTTCGAATGTTATATTTTTTTAAGCCTTGCAACCTTCTTAGTAATAAAAAAAATTATTGGCGGGAAAATTAAATCATTTGTCAATTGTTTTTTATCACACATCAAAGTTCTAATTAAGTCCAAAAGATTTTAGAGCGATGATTTTTTAGAGTTTTCGAAACGAAATCTCTTATACAACAGTAATGTCCGTCCGTCCGTAAACAACTTTCAACTCGAAACCGGTAAGAGCTAGACTTCGTGTAAGCGCCAAACGACTTAGCATAGTCGAAAACCCCCAAAATGAACTTGACTTTTGACCTCTGATCTCAAGGTCAAGGTCAAAACGAGGTCAAATCAAGAACGGTAATAGTTAGAGAATCAAAACCAGCTGCAATCAACTCAGCATGGTCAGATTTCTAAAACGAACTTGACCTTTGACCTCGATCCCAAGGTCAAGGTCAAAACGAGGTCAAATCGAGAACTGTAATGGTTAGAGACTCAAGACCAGCTGCAAGCAACTCAACATTGTCATGGTCAAAGATCTCTAAAATGATGTTGAACTTCATGTCATGTGACATTTTTTAGATTTTATGAAAAAACTTTCGACACCTCTAAAATATATGGGAAATTTTAGCCATATTTTTTTTATGATTTTAAAAGTTCTCTCTCTCCGCAAGACTGTGCCGCTCGTCTTCATAATGCTTTTGGGAGAGAAGCACCTTGTTTGAGCACCGTGAGGCGATAGTTTGCTGAATTTGAAAGAGGTCGAGTTTCTTTACATGACGAATTTCGTGAAGGGCGGCCTTCAACTGCCGTCAACGAAAATAATGTGGCTACTGTTAAGCGGTTAATTAAAGAAAACCCGTGGCTTACCTATGAGACAATTCGAGGACTATTGGGGATTGGTATGAGTCAAATCCAGAAAATTTTACATGAAGAATTGAAAGTTTGAACTGACAGCGGAGCAGAAGCGGGCTCGCGTGGAATGGTGCTCACAGATGCTACTGAAGTACGACCACGGACATTCTAATGCTGTTTATGACATTGTCACAGGAGACCAAACGTGGATTTATTGTTTTGAACCCGAAAAAAACAGCAATCTTGTGAATAGGTGTTTGAAAATGAGAACAAGCCAACAAAAGTGAGGCAGGTGAGAAACGTTGGTAAAAAAATGATCGCGTTTTTTGTCTCAGCTACGGGTCCCATCTGTACAATTCCACTTGAAGATCAAAAGAGTGGTAATGCCGAGTAGTATTCTACCATTTGTTTACCCATGGTGTTAGAAAAAAAAAAAAATTATGCAAATGTATGTATTATTAATTATAATTGAAAAACGCGACGGACGGACAGACAGACAAATTTTCGTATTAAATATATAGATGTCATTGCTTCTATATTTACATGTACTGACAGATTCGCAAAGCAATAAGTAGAACCGAGAGAACCTGGCAATAAAACTCTCGGTCACTCTTTTTCAATAATTAACTCATTTACACATTTTCTTACAGTAAATGTGGACGAATGTACATTGGTCCCGTGTCAAAATCAAAAAGGGTGTGTATAATGCACCAAAAATAAATATATAAGTATACAAGTCACCAAAGTACAAAATATGCTACAATTACGGCATTTTAGGAGGCGCCTGCACCATGCTCAAGCCAGACACTTTTATCGTTAAGGTAATCAATTGTCTTATAATATGCTTTTTGACATAAAGTGGTCTTTATAAAGGTTTTAAATTTATTGTCAGGCATACAAAGGACCGATTCAGGCAATTTATTATAAAAGCGTATACCTTCCCCCTTGAAATAATGACCAACCTTGCTAAGCCGATAACACGGAGGGAGTAGTTTATTTTATTATGTAGATTTTTAGTACAACTCGTCACCCATCCTGCGCATAGCCCCGACTTAGCACCCTGTGATTTCTGTATTTTCCCCAAAATCAAAGATTTGATGAGAGGTTTCACTTTTACCAACTCCGAAGAGGCAGATCTGTGTTCCTCCTGTTTTAAAAAATGGTGGTTGAAGAGTATTTTGAAAAGCAATAAACATAATATTTTGGTTCTAATATGTTGTTTTTTTTTAAGTTACGCAAAACTTATAGTGTGACCTACATATATCACATTGAAATTTCTTTTTTTTTTTTTCATTATGGTGTAACTTAATTATTACATCATAACAATTACAATTTAGCCTTGAGGCTAATAAGTAATTTAAATATAACTTAATTTGCTAAAAATTTACAATTTAAAGAATGTGTCCATTGGCACTTTTCTTATAGTGTCTATTATAATGGAAAGACACTTAGTTCTTGTGTTCTTCAAGGGTAGTAGGACTCACTGCACTCCGTAACACTAATTTCACTACACTAACTCAAAAGGCTTAGTCCTTTTCAGTCTCCTTACTATGTCCGTGGTGTCAAGGAGCTGGATAGCCTCGACATTCACATGTTGCAGAAGTCTTTGTTCATGAGCTTCGGCGTATTTATTTATAACCTTAGCAACAAGGTCCACTCCTAAATCGCGGTGGATATCCTCATTTCTAGCGTACCACGAATGAATGATGAATGTCGAGGCTATCCAGCTCCTTAACACCACGGACATAGTAAGGAGACTGAAAAGGACTAAGCCTTTTGAGTAAGTGTAGTGAAATTAGTGTTACGGAGTGCAGTGAGTGCTACTACCCTTGAAGAACACAAGAACTAAGTGTCTTTCCATTATAATAGAGACTATAAGAAAAGTGCCAATGGACACATTCTTTAAATTGTAAATTTTTAGCAAATTAAGTTATATTTAAATTACTTATTAGCCTCAAGGCTAAATTGTAATAGTTATGATGTAATAATTAAGTTACACCATAATGAAAAAAAAAAAAAAATATAAGAAATTTCAATGTGATATATATAGGTCACACTATAAGTTTTGCGTAACTTAAAAAAAACAACATATTAGAACCAAAATATTATGTTTATTGCTTTTCAAAATACTCTTCAACCACCATTTTTTAAAACAGGAGGAACACAGATCTGCCTCTTCGGAGTTGGTAAAAGTGAAACCTCTCATCAAATCTTTGATTTTGGGGAAAATACAGAAATCACAGGGTGCTAGGTCGGGGCTATGCGCAGGATGGGTGACGAGTTGTACTAAAAATCTACATAATAAAATAAACTACTCCCTCCGTGTTATCGGCTTAGCAAGGTTGGTCATTATTTCAAGGGGGAAGGTATACGCTTTTATAATAAATTGCCTGAATCGGTCCTTTGTATGCCTGACAATTAATTTATAACCTTTATAAAGACCACTTTATGTCAAAAAGCATATTATAAGACAATTGATTACCTTAACGATAAAAGTGTCTGGCTTGAGCATGGTGCAGGCGCCTCCTAAAATGCCGTAATTGTAGCATATTTTGTACTTTGGTGACTTGTATACTTATATATTTATTTTTGGTGCATTATACACACCCTTTTTGATTTTGACACGGGATCAATGTACGTCCACATTTCGTCGTCCACATTTACTGTAAGAAAATGTGTAAATGAGTTAATTATTCAAAAAGAGTGACCGAGAGTTTTATTGCCAGGTTCTCTCGGTTCTACTTATTGCTTTGCGAATCTGTCAGTACATGTAAATATAGAAGCAATGACATCTATATATTTAATACGAAAATTTGTCTGTCTGTCCGTCCGTCGCGTTTTTCAATTATAATTAATAATACATACATTTGCATAATTTTTTTTTTTTTCTAACACCCTGGGTAAACAAATGGTAGAATACTACTCGGCATTACCACTCTTTTGATCTTCAAGTGGAATTGTACAGATGGGACCCGTAGCTGAGACAAAAAACGCGATCATTTTTTTACCAACGTTTCTCGCCTGCCTCACTTTTGTTGGCTTGTTCTCATTTTCAAACACCTATTCACAAGATTGCTGTTTTTTTCGGGTTCAAAACAATAAATCTACGTTTCGTCTCCTGTGACAATGTCATAAACAGTATTAGAATGTCCGTGGTCGTACTTCAGTAGCATCTGTGAGCACCATTCCACGCGAGCCCGCTTCTGCTCCGCTGTCAGTTCAAACTTTCAATTCTCCATGTAAAATTTTCTGGATTTGACTCATACCAATCCCCAATAGTCCTCGAATTGTCTCATAGGTAAGCCACGGGTTTTCTTTAATTAACCGCTTAACAGTAGCCACATTATTTTCGTTGACGGCAGTTGAAGGCCGCCCTTCACGAAATTCGTCATGTAAAGAAACTCGACCTCTTTCAAATTCAGCAAACTATCGCCTCACGGTGCTCAAACAAGGTGCTTCTCTCCCAAAAGCATTATGAAGACGAGCGGCACAGTCTTGCGGAGAGAGAGAACTTTTAAAATCATAAAAAAAATATGGCTAAAATTTCCCATATATTTTAGAGGTGTCGAAAGTTTTTTCATAAAATCTAAAAAATGTCACATGACATGAAGTTCAACATCATTTTAGAGATCTTTGACCATGTTGAGTTGATTGCAGCTGGTCTTGAGTCTCTAACCTTAAAAAACTTAAAAAAGCCTATTGTTCATGCTTCACCTATTAAAAAAAAAATGTCACATGACATGAAGTTCAACATCATTTTAGAGATCTTTGACCATGTTGAGTTGATTGCAGCTGGTCTTGAGTCTCTAACCTTAAAAAACTTAAAAAGCCTATTGTTCATGCTTCACCTATTAAAAAAATAGATGGCAAATGGGCCATGAGAAATGAAGAGAAAGCTGATATTTGCTGAACACTTGGAACAAACTTTTCACTCTAGCGGTGATGAAAGTTCTGAAACATCAGCAATGGATGTCACTTACTATGACGACCTAGAAATAAAACTAGTAACCCTAAAAGAAGTCAAAAATATGGTAAATAACTTGGCCGAAAAGAAATCACCTGGATACGACCTTATCACAGGTGAACTCCTCCAAAATCTCCCACGCAAAGCGTTAGTTAAACTTACAACACTCATCAATGCCACATTTCGATTGAAATAGTAGTAGTATCTGGAAAGTTGCTGAAGTAATAATGATTCCTAAACCAGGAAAACCTCCTCAAGAAATAACATCATACAGACCAATATCACTTTTACCAATACTTTCAAAATTATTTGAAAAACTACCTATAAGACGCTTAAAACCTATAATAGAAGTAAGAGAACTGATTCCTAATTACTAATTCGGCTTCAGAGAAAAACATTCCACGATAGACCAAATTCACAGAATCACCAACGTTATAGAAAAAGCACTAGAAGAAAAGAAAGTCTGTTCTACAGTATTCCTGGATGTAGCACAGGCATTTGATAAGGTTTGGCATCAAGGTCTAAAATACAAGTTAAGGAAAACGCTGCCAAAACAATTTGCAGACATTTTAGAATCCTACCTAACAGAGAGGACATTTAGAGTCAGACATGAAGATGCTTTTTCCGATCTTAAGCAAATAAAAGCTGGAGTACCACAGGGAAGTATTCTTGGACCTGTCTTGTACCTGTTGTACACCTGTGATATCTCAGAATTAAAAAACAACGTCATTGCAACCTTTGCAGATGACACAGCAATCATGGCTACAGGTGACACTCATAAAGAAGCCGTAGAGAAAGTACAAGTTGCCGTCAACTTTATCACTAACTGGACAAAAAAATGGCGAATTAATCTAAATGAGTCAAAATCGACTCATATAGACTTCACAAACCAAATACCTAATTATACACCAGTATATATTAATGCTCGGATAATACCTTATGGAAATTCTGCAAAATACCTAGGTATAACGCTTGACACAAAGCTTCGCTGGAAGGCTCATGTCAAAAAGAAACGCCAGGAGCTAGATCTTCGCTACATGAATATGTACTGGCTACTTGGCAGATATTCAGCATTGTCAGTGTGCATACAACAAAGTACTTCTGTACAAACAAGTACTCATGCCTGTATGGGCATACGGTATTCAACATTGAAATAAGAGTATATTAATACATTATTTAGATTCATGAATAAAATAATTCACTTCCTGTGTTGAGTAAATATTACCAGAATCTAGTGGACTACCGACTTCTTAAACAATCACTATAGAATATTAGCAGAGTAGTTAAAATAACAGACTCTGCCCCCTGTATTGTGCAGTACACATGACACTTGTGCGCGCATGTCAACAGGCGCGGCGCGCGTGGCATGGACGTCACGTACGGTGCGCGCGGAGGCGGGCGGGCGCGCGCGGCTGCGATGCGTAGCGGTCGGTGGATCCGGGGACGGACCTACGAGTGGGACGCGGCTGTCTCCGCACCGCCGCTGGTCCCCACTGTCTGCGCGCCACGCGCTTTCCGATACCGGAGATCTGGTCATACATGGTAAGGCTTACATTAATTAAACACTATTGTCACATCAATATAAAACTTATCTTGTTATCGTACCTGAGAAACATTAAAATTGAAGCACTTAAAACTCATGTTTGTTGGACGACGATCACGATCTGAGTTCATGAAATCACTCTCAAGATGTAGATACGTCAGCGGGCGGGAACTACACCTGCGAGGTGCGCGGTGTGGGAGGCGCGGTGGTGGCCCGCACGCTCGTCACGCTGGAAGTGGTGGCGCCACCCGCTGCGCCCACGCTGCGCCTGGCGCGCTCCTCGCCATGCGAGCTGGACCTGGCGTGGGCCGCGCCGGCGGACGGTGGTGCAGAGCTGCTTGCCTTCACAGTGGCGTGGGCGCGTGGGGAGTCGGGCCTCACCCGCACGCGCACCGTGCCGCACACGGAGCGCGCGGTCACACTGAGCGATCTGACGTGCGGCGTGCAGTACCGCATCACGCTCATCGCGCACAACGCCGTCGGAGCGTCACCACACTCCGCACCGCTGCTTGCCAGGACACGCGGTGACAGTAAGTACCCGCGTCGCTCGATACCGTTTTTGGTAGTTAAGGGTTTTGTATGAAGAATCTGTGCATGTCTATGTGTAGGGACTCGGGTACCATCCGGCAAAGCTATGGTATGGGCCAACAGTACCGCGCTGCGGTTGAACCTACTGACGTGGGCCGGTCGCTGTCCCGTGACGTCGTGGAGCATCACTCTACGTACTGCAGCCGGCGGGGGTTGGGTCGAAGTTGACAACGATGGGGAAACTGCTGAGGTGAAGTATAGCATAATTGATTATAAAAAATGACTTTGCTAGTTAACTTACTTCGTATCATTTCACACGGGGGGTGATGTTGCTCATTTTAAAGAGATGGAAGGAATATTTTGAAAGTCTGTTTGAGAAAGAGGATGCGCAAGCGGAATCTCGTATAGAGGACAAGAATAAAAGTGGGAATGAAGAGGAGAATGAAATAAGTGTGAAAGAGATTATGGATGCACTGAGTGGCATGAAAGCTGGAAAGGCAGCAGGATATGACAGGGTTTTCGACCGAGATGCTGAAAGCAGGACAAGGCGTAGTATCAAGTCAGCTGTACCGCCTTTTTAACCTTTGTTGGAGAAGCGGTAGTGTACCATATCGTGTATCGTTATCATACAATGTGAAAACGCCCACACACAGGGGGCTCTGATGACACACCTACATTTTGCAAGTAATTTTGTTAGCCCCACGTCCACTAGTGCCCAGACAGCAAGTAGTTTAATTAATAATTATTATCCGTTAATTAATTAATTTTATTTTATTAATTAATTAATTATTATTATTCATTAATTGCTATCTGTTCCAGTGAACTTCGTACCGCCCCCTTTTAAACCTTCCCTTGCCAGGCCAGTCTTAGGATGGGTGACCATTTCCTAAGGCCCTTCGCTGCGTTAAGCGGGTTCCCGTCGCGGGTGTCCGCTCCGCGTACTTGATTCATGTAATTTCAAGAGCAGCGCTGCGTGAGGCGGATAGCCGTCCCACGTGTGGTATAAAGAATAAGAGAAGCTTTAGCCTATTCGTAATTAGATGTCTTTTTTTTTCTTTTTTTTTTTTAATTCTGCGGCCCAAGGCCGCGGCCGCTCTAAAATCCGTTGCCGGGCGTCTCTGGTTACTAGCAGAGGGTATGTCCAGTGGCGCCCGGCGGACTTTGACCACCTCTGTGGTCTCTGCGGGTGTTTGGTCGGGACGAGAATCCCGCGTCATTGGGGTCGGGTTTTATCCCGCGTCAGTGAGTGAATCTGGTTGCGTGCTATGGGGCAAAGGCCCCGCAGCACGCAACCCTTCTAGCCTGCTTCTGTAAGGACGGTGGGTGGCGATCCCGCCGTCCTCAGGCCCCGATCATGGAGGACGATAGTCTTGGGCGTAGTCGCGCAGTCTGGGGCGGCCTGGCCGCCGACTACGGAACTCGGCGGGACTACGGAACTCGGCGGCTATAATTAGATGTCTTGTAGGTGAATAATCTGAATTACCTACCTACTATTCATGGTATTCTATGTTGCCTGTTAACTTCCATGCTGGTCTGGGAGCGAACTTCCATGCTGGCCTGGGAGCGAAAGAAAAACATAGAATGTGCCAGCCCTAACTCAACCCAGGGGTGTCGTAGAAGGCGACCGTGGGAGACTGCCTGGTGCATAACAACCGGCACTGGTAGGCAGTAGGCACCCAACAGGCGGAGGGCAAACCGCCTACAATCACATTCCCAAGGAGGGTTGACGTCAGGCAGGCGGCCGGTCATAAAAACTCATAGCCAAAACCTTTTAGCAACATGACAGGTTATAATAGAAAGAGATTTAGAGTTAGGGCGTACCCCACAGGCGACGCGCAGGGACAGCACCCGGTACCTGTGGGAAGTGGACAAGGGTTGTCGCACCGGGGGTGGATGCGACGTAAGACGCAAGCCCATCGCGAAAGAGAAGTAAGACTGAGATATGCAAGTTGGAATGTTGGGTCTTTGACTGGGAAAGGAAGAGAATTAGCCGATGTGTTTAAAAGAAGAAGAATAAATGTAGCTTGTTTGCAAGAGACTAAGTGGAAGGGCGCAAGTGCAAGAGAGATTGGTGAAGGATATAAGTTATATTACAGTGGTAGTGATGGAAAAAGGAATGGAGTTGGTGTAGTACTGGACGTTAATCTGAAAGAAGGAGTGACCGACGTGAAAAGAGTGAATGACAGGATAATTGTTGTGAAAGTAGTATGTGAGAGTCTGGTGCTAAATGTGATCAGCGTGTATGTACCACAGAGCGGATGTGATGACAGGGAGAAAGAATAGTTTTGGGAGGAATTTGATACAGTTTTGATGAGTATACCAGAAAGTGAGGAAATATGTATAGGAGGTGATTTTAATGGCCATGTAGGAAGAGTAAATGATGACTATGAAAGAGTGCATGGAGGATGGGGCTACGGAACCCGTAACAGCGACGGGGAAACACTGCTACAAGTTGCTTCTTCCCTTAACCTGGCAATTGTGAATACTTGGTTTAAGAAACGGGATCCGCACCTAATTACATACAAGAGTGGTATTCACTTGACACAGATCGACTACTTTCTTATCCGGAGGAGTAGGTGGTTCTGTGTCAAAAACTGTAAGGTGCTGCCAGGGGAAGGAGTAGTGAAGCAACATAAACTACTCACTCTCGACTTAATTGTCAAAGTAGTTCCTCAAACACGCAAACAGCCCCTACCTCCTCGAATCAAGTGGTGGTTGATAGAGAAGAATGAATATGCAAGCAAGTTTAAAGAACGAGTGGTAAATAAAATGATAAAAATTAAAGATATGGTGGATAAATCAGTGAATGAGTGTTGGAATGAAATGGCAAGTTGTATCAGGAAAGAAGCAAAAGAAGTGTTTGGCGAAACGAAAGGTAAAAGTGCTATTGATAGGGATACATGGTGGTGGAATAAGGAGGTACAAGAGGTGATTAAAGAAAAGAAGAATGCTTTTAAGAAATGGCAGAAAGAAAAAGGGAATGAAAGTGAAAAAGAAGCAAGAAAGGTAAGGTATAAGGAATTGAGTAAAAAAGCAAAAAAAGCGGTGGCGATAGCTAGATACCAGGCTCAAGAAAAACTATTTAAAGCCCTTGATGGACCTAAAGGCCAAAAAGAAATTGACCGCTTAGCGAAAGAAAGAGAAGATAGAACGAAAGATGTGAAACATGTGAGATGTATAAAAGATGAAAAGGGTACAGTTTTAGTAAAAGAAGATGAAGTAAGAAATCGATGGAAAGTGTATTTTGAAAAACTTATGAATGAAGAGAATGCGTGGAGTGGAATTCTAAAGGAGGGACGAGTAAATGTAGGTTTAGTGAAGGAGATTGCCAAAGATGAAGTAAGAACGGCGGTGCGAAATATGAAGAATGGGAAAGCCGTAGGGCCCGACGGCATTCCAGTGGAAGTGTGGAAGAAATTGGGAGAAGATGGATGTCTGTGGCTGACTTTATTCTTCAATAAGTTGTTGTATGAGGTGACGATCCTCGATGAATGGTGCAATAGTTCACTAGTGCCCATTTTTAAAAATAAGGGTGATGTACAAGACTGCGGTAACTATCGAGGAATAAAGCTCATGTCACACAGTATGAAAGTTTGGGAGAAAGTGATAGAGAAACGAGTACGAGAGGAAAGCGAGGTTACCCAAACCAGTTCGGATTTATGCCTGGTCGCGGGACTACAGACGCCATATTTGCACTCCGCCAGCTCTCTGAGAAACATAGGCGTGCACACAAAAACTTGCATATGGTGTGTGTAGATCTAGAGAAGGCATACGACCGGATACCCAGAACGGTTTTGTGGTGGGCTTTGAAAGAGAAAGGTGTGCCTGGGAAGTATGTAGAGTTGATCTGTGCAATGTATTGTCGATCGAGAACCTACGTACGATGTGCTGCTGGCAACACCGATGAGTTCAGTGTGGAGGTAGGCCTGCATCAGGGCTCAGCGCTAAGCCCGTACCTCTTCCTGTTAATAATGGATGCCTTGACATCGGAGATACAGGAAGAGACTCCCTGGTGTATGCTATTTGCCGATGACATTGTTCTTGTCGGTGAAGACGGGCCTGAGGTACAGAGCAGACTGGAGAGGTGGCAGTGTAAACTGGAGAGTGTAGGCTTGAAAATCAGCAGAACCAAAACGGAGTACATGTTCACCGATTTCGGCGGTCTCTCCAGCTTTACACCCATAACGCTAGACGGCGTACCATTGCCAGTCTGCTCCAGCTTCCGATACCTCGGCTCTCTTATCCAGGACGATGGGGAAATCGATCGTACAGTGAAGCACAGAATTGACGCAGGTTGGATGAAATGGCGGCAGGTCAAAGCCACTATATGCGACCCCCAATTTCCTCCGAAACTTAAGGGGAAAATTTACAAAACTGTCGTCAGACCTGCCGTCCTGTATGGACTTTCATGTGTGGCCGTAAAAGCGACGGATGAAAGAAAACTGCATGTAGCGGAAATGCGAATGTTAAGATGGATGTGTGGTGTAACAAGGATGGATAGAGTAAGGAACGAGTATATTAGAGGAAGTTTGAAAGTTGCCCCAGTAAATGAAAAAGTGAGAAGCGAACGGCTATCATGGTATGGACATGTTATGAGAAGAGAGGAAAGTAATGTGGTTAGAAAGGTGCAAAGTATGAATGTAGATGGCCTGAGAACTCGAGGTAGGCCCAAGAAAAGATGGATAGAATGCGTGAAAGAGGATATGACCAGGAAAGGAGTGACTGAGGAAATGACGTGTGACAGGGATGTATGGAAGATGAAAACATGTTGCGCCGACCCCAAATAATTGGGATAAGGGCAGGCAGATGATGATATTCATAGTATTCTATGTCTTACATAACATACAAAGCTTTATACTAGTCAGGAAGCCAAACATACATCACGTCTATATCCCACAAGGGGTAGGCAGAGGTGTACCTCACACCCACACCTGTCTTAGTACCTGGTCTTTAATGACTAATATATTCACACTAGGTATTATGTAACTATGTTACATAACTCCCAAAGAGTCCAGGTACCTACATTTATAGGATGACTATACTGTGGATAGAGGAGTACCTCACATCCACACTCTGTAAGTACCTAATCTTGATGATGGTGAACTACCACCAACATAATAATTAATATACTTACACTATGTAACTAAGTTACATAAATCCCTAAGCAGATCCCAGGTACACCACCAACATAATAACTAATATACTCACACTATGTATTATGTAACTATGTATGTTACATAACTCCCTAAGGTTCCACATAGAGGATTATACTGAAAGCTATTCTCTATAGGTAGCTTTGTGATCGTATAATCGTATATCTAATCATGATGAGTATCGCTCCGATATCATCTGGCAGAAGAATACTATTAGGTACCTATACCCCTAAGCAATGAAACACTAAAGTCAAGACCGATTGTATTTATTCGTAATCCGCCCATTCGATTACCACAGAATCCCGAGAAGAAGGGCAAGAAACTCGGTAGGGTCATATTATAATATCTTACAAGTATTTAAACATAATAACAATACAATACACTTATCTTAGTATAGAAGCTCCTCAAGGATTGACAACAGTCGACACGTAATATCTAGTAGCCAAACTGACTTATAGACTTATATACACATTGTCTGCTGAACTAGGCTTTAGTACCTATGTCCTACATAGGTATAGGTACATACTTCTGTAATAACTTGTGATACATTAAGCAATACTTGTAAATTCGTAGACTAAAACTGAACAGGAACTGAACAGGATCGTACTACAACACTGCCTTTTATAAAAGTCTCAATGGTGGGAGTCGGCAGACATTGACAGTGCGTTTTAATATTTAACTACCCTACAAATATTAACGTATAGGTACAGAACGCGGGGTGCAAAGGGGCTCTACCATCATCTATAGGGCCCCAGCGACCTCACCTGCTAGTGGCGCACCTGCTGATAAACGGACGAGGCTCGTTAATTTACGGTACCTATGGAGTGGCTTCGGCCCCTACGTGGGTACCAGGTGGTACAACAGTGTTGGTCCGGGGGGGTACCACCGTGCAGCTGTGCTAAAGCCCCCCAAGTAACCCAGCCCAGGCTGGGTTGCGTTAGGGGTTCAGCAGCTGCACCGCCGGGCCCGGGGCGATGTATGGTGCAGCAGGCATGGGACCAGTGGGGGCGAAACGGAGTCTAGTGTGGGTGGTGTGGGTCGATTCGCCGGCCAGGGAGACCCTTAGCAACGGCGTTGCCGCGGCCGCCCGCAACACAGTCATGGGGCCCGCCTGGGGCCAACCACCCCAGGAGGCTGCCCCACATGTTGCGCATAATCCTGATGTGGGATCGCCGCTCCGGGTGGTAACCGGTGTGGGGTAGCGGCGGCCTTGCATCAGGGGGGTTTGGGAGCCCTTCCGTCCGGCGGGTCGGCTCCGACCTAACCACACGGTTCTAGACAAAGCTAGCCCCTGCGCTTTGTCACTTACTGCTGCACCAAATGTCGCCCTGTCTTCACGCTTCTTCTTCAAAATCTACAATGGCAGTGCAACAAAAAAGAAATAAACGTTACACAGCGGCCCTAGGAAACCCCACAACTTCACATTTCGAGGTGGAGTTCACTAACGTCCGTGGACTCCATGCGAACCTCGATACCGTCCACCACCACCTTGAGACGGCACGGCCCGCTGTGATGTTCCTCACGGAGACACAAATACGCCGCCCTGACGACACGTCTTACCTGTGTTACCCCGGCTATGTCATCGAGGAACAATTTCGAGACAAAGCCGGGGTGTGCGTGTTCGTTAGGGCGGATGTTTGCTGCCGCCGGTTGCGCTGCCTAGAGAACCCCTCCAATTCCGTCCTTTGGCTGCACGTAGACCATGGCTCTATGAGCCAGATCTACGTGTGCGTCTACCGATCCCACACAGGGGATTCTGAGACAACAAAGCTCTTCCAGTACCTCAGCGAGACGGCTGATGAAGCGCAGGTGCGGTTCCCGAACGCTGACCTAGTGTTTCTGGGGGACTTCAATGGCCATCACATTGAATGGCTGGGGTCCCTCAAGACTGATCATGCGGGTAGAGCCGCCCATGCGTTCGCTCTCTCCCACGGTCTGATCCAGATGGTATGCGGGATCACCCGGATACCAGACAGGTCAGATCACGCGCCCGCTCTGCTGGATCTACTGCTGACGAGTCGCCCAGCCCAGTACAGTGTTTCGGTAGGAGCCCCACTGGGTAGTTCCGACCACTGTGTTGTTCACGCTGGCATGAAGGTGTCACCTCCTGCACGTCCTGTGCAAACGTCACGACGACTATGGCACTACTCGTCAGCGGATTGGGACGGTCTACGCGATTATTTTGCGTCCGTCCCCTGGAGCCAGCGCTGCTTTGTAGGAAAGGCTCCTTCGGATAGTGCTTCTGCTATTGCTGGCGAGATCAGTTTAGGGATGGATTATTACATCCCTTTCACTGATGTCGCCAGTATCCGCAGAGCCCGTCCCTGGTTCGGGCGAGATTGTGCCAAAGCTGTTCGACAAAAACAGTCGGCATATCGCGCCTGGATCAGGGCCCGGGCTGTGCGCGACCCAAACGTGGGCCACCTCAAAGCAGCGTACAACCGGGCCACAAAGTCGAGTAAGAGGGCCTTTAAGAGAGCGGATGCCCAGCGCGTCGCGCGGCTTGGTCAGGAGCTCACTTCCCATCCCACGGGCAGCCGTGGATTCTGGCAACTGGCCAAAGCCGTGCAATCTAACTTTTGTCAGCCCTCGCTGCCACCGCTGCGTTACCCAGATGGAACACTGGCTCACAAAGCCCAAGAGAAAGCGGATATGCTCGCAGACCTCTTTGCGGCTAATTCCCGGGTCGACGACCGTGGCCTGCAGCCCCCCGCCATCGCCAACTGTGGCCACACAATGCCTGATATTGTTATCAGGCAATGTGATGTACGGGCAGTGCTGCGGTCACTCGACACGCGGAAAGCCAGTGGCCCTGACGGCATTCCGGCGGTGGTGCTACGAAAATGTGCAGCTGAGTTGTCTCCAGTATTAACGCGTCTGTACCGCCTGTCATACTCTTCAGGGCTCGTGCCGGAGGTCTGGAAGGAGGCGAACGTACAACCGATCCCCAAGAAAGGGGATCGGTCCGATCCAGGCAACTATCGACCCATAGCTGTCACCTCAGTCATTTGCAAGGTGCTTGAGCTCCTTATAAATAAGCAGCTCATGCAATTCCTAGAGGATCACTCGCTAATCAATGATCGACAATACGGCTTCAGGCCAAAGCGATCAACGGGTGATCTTCTGGCATTCGTAACGCATGTCTGGGGTGGGGCTATGGAAAGGCACGGCGAGTCCTTGGCTATTAGCCTGGACATCGCCAAAGCCTTCGATAGGGTCTGGCATGCTTCGCTCCTTTCCAAGCTTCCGGCATATGGTCTACCTCCTCAACTGTGCAGCTGGATTGCCAGCTTTTTAAACGAGCGCCGAGTGCGGGTCCTCTGCGATGGCCAGGCTTCTCGCTTCTTGCAAGTGAATGCCGGGGTACCGCAGGGGTCCGTACTATCACCAACTCTCTTTCTTCTGCATATCAATGATATGCTATCCCTCGGGAACATTCATTGCTATGCAGATGACAGCACACTGCACGGGAGTTACTCGGTTCGTCCGATGGCGGGGCGATCTGAGATTGAGGAGGAGAGACGACGACTCGTGGCTGATCTCGACCGTAACCTCGACAGTATCTCTCAATGGGGTACCGAGAACCTGGTCGAGTTCAATGCCCGCAAAACACAGGCGTGTGCATTTACTGCGAAGAAATCCCCTTTCCTTCCCCTACCCTCTCTTCAGAATGCATTATTACCAATGAAGGACAACCTTGATATCCTTGGCATAGACGTTCGTCGAGAGCTCAATAATAAAAACTACATCGAAAGATGTATAGGGCTAGCTTCGCGGAAACTAGGAATACTGAATAAGGTAAAGAGATTCTTTACACCGGACCAGAGGTGTCTGCTGTACAAGACGCAGATTAGACCCTGCGTCGAATACTGCTCTCACCTCTGGGACGGCTCCGCGAAGTATCTGCTGGACGCTCTCGACGCTATGCAGCGACGGGCTATCCGTATTATTGGTTGTCCGGAGGTAACGGGAAGCCTTGAGCCGCTAGCTCAGCGCCGAACAATAGCTTCCTTGGCCGCATTCTACCGTATTTACCACGGCGAGTGTTCTGAAGAGCTCTTCAATCTGATCCCACCCTCTTCCTTCCGATCCCGAACGACTCGTGCCGGGCAGAGATGCCACCCCCACACAGTGGATAGCATGTTCGCGAGAACCGAACGTTTTAAACGTTCGTTTCTCTGCCGAACGATAGTGGCCTGGAACGCCCTGCCTGTGCACGTGTTTCCTCCCACATATAATCCTGGGTTCTTTAAGCGGAGCGTGAAGAGGCACATCAGTAGGTCGTCAAGTTGAGGGCCACTCTCAATAGTAATGTGTGCTGTGAGAGTGGCCCACAATCGCTAGACGTCGTCACGACTTACCACCAGGCGGGCGGCGTCAATTTGGCGAACCAAATATAAAAAAAAAAAAAAAAGAACCACTTTTACCCACAAGTATAATAATATTTCAAAGAATTATGACGAAGCATCATCTACATATTTTACATAAATATATGTATCCGACACACGCGACGCGGTACGCGCATGTACGCGCGACGGAGCACGCGAGCGGATCTGTTTTTACAAAATCATTGAGCGCCGCTCCGTTATCTGTGTCGCACGCGCCGTGCTGGTACAGTCTTTGAAATAAGTTGGTTACAAATTCTCCACAACAGTCGACGGGACATATGGGCTGATTGGATGACGCCTTTGTTCACGTCGTCGTCTTTTGGTTAAGTAATATATCAATAAATAATACATTTCGACTGTACACCCGCGCGATTATACTAGCGTCGCTGCGAGCCCGTCGCGTGGACCCGCGCCGGGCAGGCGGGCGCGCGACAAGCACCCGCTTAACGCAGCGAAGGGCCTAAGACAGTGAGACCGCTCCATGCGTGAAGAGCACGTTAAGCTGTCAGTCCGGGTTGTCATACAAACACAAATATAATCCTACGATCAGTGAAATTAGTCTCGAGAAATTTTTGCATATGTAGTGGTGTGTATATTGCTCAGATCTTAGAGCGTGTTTCCACTATATCGTTCTGGCCTATACAAAAATGTTTCGATATCCTAACATTACTATTTAATTTTATTCTTATCCCTAGCAACACACTGATTTTTGTTTTCAATAAAAATAAGTTTTTATTTTAAAGAAAAAGGTTTTGAATTTATAAAAAAAAAAATTTCATTCAATTTCACGTCCTTGAGCAAACGACAAGGCGACTACCGTGAAACAATAAAATATCGTGTCGTTCTTTAGATGATAGTAGTTTAGCTATAGGTAAAAAGTTTTGACCATAATAATTACGAAACAAAACAAATAAATAAATCGTCACTTGATAGTGGAAAGTGGAAACACGCACAAAACCAGAATACACCAGTTTATGCTGTCCGCAGGTGCAGGTGGTATCGTTAGAACATAAAGCACACATTTCATTCAAAAATTAATTTGTGTGTAAGTGTTGTAACTTTATATTGTTAATTCAAAATGGCTCCAGTGTTAAAACATGGTCGAGGCAAGCCTTTGACTTCTCAAACTAAAGAAGTTTTGTACTGTTTGTACAAATATTTCGAAAATGAGTGTAATAACAACCCGAGCAGTATTATGACCCCCACTCAATTAGTTGCTAAATCAACAGGAATTTCAATAACATCCGTCAGAAAGGTAGTATCAGAAAGCAAATGTCGTCCTTCAGATCAGGAAGTAACATTTAAATCTCCTAAAAAGAAACCGAATCGTAAACCTACAATAGTAATCGATAACTTTGATCAGCAAGTTATCAGAAGAACAATTCATGACTTCCACATCACAAATAAAGAAGTTCCCACTTTGAAAACTTTGCACGCAAAATTGAAAGAAGATATTGATTATAAAGGTTGTGTCAGCACGTTACGAAAACACGTCATGTCATTAGGTTTTAATTGGAAGCAAACAGAAGATAACCGGAAACTTCTTATGGAGAAACACGAGATTAGATACTTGCGAATTAATTATTTGATGAAAATTGCTGAATATCGTGAACAACGCCGACCAATTGTTTACACCGACGAAACATATATACATACATCACATACCCTCTCGAAATCTTGGTCAGATGGAAGCACTTCAGGTTTGAAGCAACATATATAGAAAGGCAACCGCTTAATCATTGTTCATGCCGGTGGTATAGATGGCTTTATACCAAATGCATTGCTTATGTTTAAAGCCAACCAAAAAAGTGGAGATTACCACGACAATATGAACTATGACAACTATTCAAGGTGGATTCAAACTCAATTAATACCCAACTTACAACCAAATAGTGTTGTTGTTGTTGACAACGCACCATATCATAACTCAATACAAAATCCTGCACCGAATAGTCATTCTAGAAAACAGCAAATGATTGACTGGCTGACATTTCGAAACATTGAGCATTCATCCACGTTGCTTAAGCCTCAATTATATGAACTGATTCTGCAAAACAAGGCGAGATTACAAGATAGACGAAATATTACGACAGCACGATCATACTGTTCTGCGTTAACCACCATACCATCCGGAGTTTAATCCTATAGAAAATATATGGGGGATAGTGAAAACATATGTCGCAAAAAAGAATGTCGCAATGAATACCTATGAAGGTTATAATGTCATTAGCTGAAGAAAAAATTAACGCCATAACTGTAGAGGGATGGAGAAAAGTTTGTCTGCATGCTATTGAGGAGGAAACGCAGCTTTAGACACAATATCAGAACGAATCATAATTAATTTAAATAATTCATCTGATGAAAGCGAGGATGGGGATGATTGTGATATGCCTGGGGTTGATGAATTATTAGAATAAAACATTTATGGCCGGAGAACACCTAATTCATACACGTCTTCACTGAAGTGAAAACCGGCATTCACTGCTTGTAATGTTTGGAACTGGCTTGTCTGCCTCATACAGTTCCATAGATTACAATGCAGTGGATACACATTTTCACGTCCGTATTAGTACGTAGTGCGTATGCGTAGACGTGTACGCATTTGGTGTGCTCCAGCCACAAACGTATATTACCTTTAAAAAAATAAAAAAAAAATGTTGTTTTTTTTTATTTGCTGACCATACACTACTACAAACGCAAAAATTTCTCCAAGCTAATTTACCTGTACTTGCATAAACAATGCAATTTTTTTTATTTTTGGTCTGTCTGGCTATCAGACAGGCCTATCTGTCTGGTTGTTCCCGCTAATCTCTGGAACGGCTGAACCGATTTTAACGGGACTTCCATAGGCAGATGCTAATGTAATAATTTATAATATAAAAGGCTACTTTTTATCCAGGGAATGTGTTCCCGCTGAAGTTGGGAACCATAAAACTATATCACGCGGGCGAAGCCGCGGGCGTCCGATAATAAAATACGCAAAAACGATATAGGCGTTTTCACATTGCACGATATCGTGACGATATCGTCTATAATATCATGACGATATCCTAAGTAGCAGCAGTAACTTTAAGGTAAGAATGTATATGATCGTCTCTACATCGTCACGATATTGTGCAATGTAAAAACGCCCTATAGTCCTAGGGCGTAACCTAGCTGGCGGTGTTCTGCAGGGGTCGGTACTGGGGCTGCTTCTGTAGAACATCGGGTACGACTGGGTGCTGCGGGGTGCGTTGCCTGAGTGTAGTCAAATGGGTAAATAAATTAGAATTAGAGTCTTATATTGTTGACATGCGATGGCGGCCGAAAGGCATGACGGCATGACATTTTACAAACCGCGGCCGGCTATGTGACAACTGAACTTTCTATTGGATGGAACAGGCAGGCAACCTGCGGCCTGGCACGTGGTACGAGGTGCGCGTTGTGGCGCACGCGCCGGCCGGCGACGCCGCCGCCCTCTACCGCGCCGCCACACACGCCGCCAACGGAGGTAGAACTTAGAATTGACATACTTACTTTACACACGCCTCATCCATATCCATACTGGGAGTTTACCACACTAACCATCCCTCACGCTGCGCTGGGGTTTACTACTTACTTTTATACTTGAGTGGTAAACAAGCACACTGCCCACGTTGTCGTAAGTGCTTCAGACAATAGAGGTATTACACGTCTACCTACGAGTATACAGGGGTACGGAAGAGATAAAAAGAAATGCGAGAAAAAGTAAATACCTTACGTGAGGACTTCGACTTACCGCGCGACACGTCACAGCATGCCGCAAGTTATTGTGACGGCTTCGTTCCTAGATGAAAGGGTGGGGGCGTGGCCTTTACTTCATAGAGGAATCCATTAGACCTATAAGTTACTCACCTAGCTAGCTACTCTCTTTTGATGATCTTTTCTTCTTTTGATGATAAAGACAGTAAACTTTATCACTAATAATAATTGATTCCAAGAAGTAAACCGTCACACTGGTTGTGGAGGGATTATTAATCACTCTCAGTACCCAGAAGTGGCAGTCTTTTCTATATTATTAAGAATGGTTCCAAGATATAAACTGATTATAAATTCGTTCTTCTTTGGCAGTCTTTCGCTAGTTTAGCGGCTTAGTCATCATCATTGCGCAGGTTTCATAATATTGGGAGTTCTTTTTGACAACAACCTGTCCTGGGGAACTCATATTAATGAGGTCAGTAAAAAGGTTCACTTCACTTTTCACACATTAAAATGTCTCCACAGTTTTCTGCCTTAGCAAACTAAAATTTCACTGGCCCAAACCCTAATTCTGTCCATTTTGGACTACGCGGATGCTTGCTGCCAGGATGCTACAGAGGAGCTCTTAAACAAACTTGAGCGGTTGCAAAATTTTGGTACCTATCCGATTTATATTTAACTTACGTAAGTATGACCATGTCTTACAATTTCGCAAGGAACTCAAGTGGCTCCCAATCCGCCTTCGTAGGAATACACGGTTTTATGTCTCCTCTTCAATGTCCTACACAATCCTTCATGTAAGGACATGTAGAAAGGGCTACCTGCGGCAGCGATTCACACATTGCGCGCGTCAGATGAATCTTGCCGGCCTCACCTCTCCTACCGCCTTAACTGTCCTTCCCATAAATCCGACTCTTTTTCTGTTCATGATGTTAGGCTGTGGAACACTCTGCCGGTCGAAATAAGAAACTGCAAAACTGTATATGTTTTCAAGAAGAGAGTGAAGGAACATTATCTCGATTCCCTTATTCCCGATAAGTTAATATGTATGTATTTGTGCATTTATGTAGTTACTAGTGGTCGCCCGCGACTACGTCCGCGTGGTAATTTGGATTTTTTCCCGTTCCCGTCGCGCCGCGTCGCTTAAAGATAAACTTATCGTCATATTTTGGACAATTCACACAATATCTTTATAAATTATAGCCTATGTGTTATTCTGATGTATAAGCTATATTATTGTAAAGTTTCATTAGAATCCATTCAGTAGTTTTACGTGAAAGAGTAACAAACATCCATCCATCCATACATACATACTCACAAACTTTCGCGTTTATAATATTAGTAGGATAGTGTATGTAAGTTTATTAACCTAAACAACAGTATTAACCTGCACACACACCAACACCTGATAGAACTCACGTCTCCTCTCTCGGGCCCATTGGAAGAGATCTCTTTAAAGATAAGTGGTGCCTTTTTATACATGTACTTTGTATAATGTTTCCATTCACAATATTGTATATACTCGTACTGTGTGTACGTAAATAAATACCTAAATAAATAAAATAAATATATCTAAATTATAATGACATCATAATAATATAAAATAATATAAATTTTCTGTACGTAGAGAGAATGGGCGAAGCAGTGGAGGTGACGGTGGAGGCGCAGAGCGTGGCGGCGCCGGGTCGGGCGGGTGCGGGGGTGCCGCGGGGCGGAGAGAGGGGTGCGGATGCGGGGGCGCGGCCCTGGCGTGGCGCGCTAGCACCCGCGCTGCTGGCAGGCGTGTTGTCGCTGCTGCTGGCCGCGCTGGCCGGTACGTGAGTACCATGATACTATCTGTTACTGGGAGTGCGTCTTCTATTTCAATCGTTTCGACATAGGATTGAAATTGTTGTCCAATAGCCAAGCTGCGGCTAAATTCTAATATTTACTTAGCCGAGGAACATGATCGCGGCAAAATAGATTTCCAGTGGTTCGCCAGTGGTAGTCCACAGAATCATTGTCGCCTTGGATTCGCTTGGAGTCGCTCGTGGCCGTTCGTGTGTTATACATTGTGATTTTATAAGTATTACTAGAATTTAGTAGAGTTTTTGGACCAAGCTCAATACAATCGTAGTTGAATGATAATAAAATAACTACACAGTAGGTAGTTAAAATAGCAGACTTGGCCCTGTAAGGTTGCCTGATATAATAATTGTGATATAGGTAATATAGGTTCCCTAACGCTAATCTTCAATGGCCATCACACTGAGTGGATGTCGACGAGCCGCCCACGCATTCGCTCTCCAGTAGAAATAACACGGCTACTCTGGCACTACTCGTCGGCAAACTGGGACGGTCCGTCCCTGGAGTCAACGCTGCTTTGCAGAGACGTCTCCATCCGATAGCACCTTGCAGATCTGCCGTTGCTGGCGAGATCAGCTTGGGGATGGACTACTACATCCCATATACTGATGTCGCCAACATCCGAAAAGCCGGCTCCTGGTTTGGGCGTGAATATGCTGCAAAGTTTGAATTAAATCTGATCGTTCAAAGTAGAGCAAAGTCGAACCCAAAAGAGTCGGTAACAAACAAGGAAACATACAAGTGAAGCTAATACTCGTAAAAGCGTGTTAAAAGGAGACCGGTCATACCATTACGTCCATGGGTCATACCCTGGCAACTACCGCCCCACAACTGTCACCTCAGTCATCTGTAGTGTTTGAGCTTTTTATTATTGGTTCACAAAACTAAACATTACATAAACAAGCAGCTCATGCGTTTTCTGGAGGATCACTCGTTGATTAATGATCAACGAGTCAAAGGCTTTAGGGCAAAACGATCGACGGGTGATCTTGTGGCGTACGTAGCACATGTCTGGGGTGAGACCTTCAGTCCTTGGCTATAAACCTAGATATAGCCAAGGCCTTTGACAGAGTGGCATGCTTCGCTGCTCTCCAAATTTCCGGCATATGGGCTGCCGCCTCTATTGTGCAGCTGGATTGCCAGTTTCCTAAATAGGCGTAATGTTCGGGTCATCTTATTTATTTTATTTATTTATTTCCAGATTAGGCATTACATTTTTAACTTATATAATATCTTGCCAAACTGCAGACACAGTTTGTTGGCACTCCTTACCTATTTTTACAATTAATACCTAATATCTTTTTTTTTTTTTTTTTAATTCCGCGGCCCAAGGCCGCGGCCGCTCTAACGTCCGTTGCCGGGCGTCCCTGGTTACTAGCAGAGGGTATGTCCAGTGGCGCCCGGCGGACTTTGACCACCCCTGTGGTCTCTGCGGGTGTTTGGTCGGGACGAGAATCCCGCGTCATTGGGGTCGGGTTTTATCCCGCGTCAGTGAGTGAATCTGGTTGCGTGCTATGGGGCAAAGGCCCCGCAGCACGCAACCCTTCTAGCCTGCTTCTATAAGGACGGTGGGTGGCGATCCCGCCGTCCTCAGGCCCCGATCATGGAGGACGATAGTCTTGGGCGTAGTCGCGTAGTCTGGGGCGGCCTGGCCGCCGACTACGGAACTCGGCGGGGAGGGTACGCTCCCTCTCCCTCCCGGCCGCCTCCTTCGCGAGCATGACTTGCTCGCAGAAGGACACGGCCGCGTTCCACCTACTCCCGCTGGATACCATGGCTTGAAGCATGGTCCCCAGCGAGAGGGTATCCACGCCCAGACCCACTACGAGGTCCCGGCGCTGACTCGCCCACGCTGAGCACTCCACCAACGTGTGGAGTGCGGTGTCGTCGTCGGAAACCTCGCAGTGTTGACACCGGGGTGTGACCTCACGATGCATGCGAAACAGATAGCTACCGAAGCATCCATGCCCGGCAACCATCTGCGTCGCACGGTACGTGAGGTCACCATGCTGCCTCTGCAGCCAATCGTCCATGATCGGTCTCACCGCCGCGATGAAGATGGCACCCCCCTTGGGTTGCTCAAGTCAATACCTAATATCTATAAATTATACTACATAAAACCTATTAAACCTTAATAGAGAATGAAGATGACAACTATGTAGCATTATAAGTTTCCAGTAGTACTGCTCTAACCCTTCTTTTTAGCGTATTATTATATAGTCTCCCTTCTTCCCTTAAAAAAATTCTTTTATTATATAATTTTGACAACAGATACTTATTGGTTCGTTGACCATAATAATTTAGATTTATTCCGCCCTGTGCCATAGTTTTTAACTTTCGGGCATACATATTTATGTTCTTTTCCTAGCTCTTTTAGTATTATATCTATTGGCTCTGCGATGGTCGGGCTTCTCGCTTCATGCTGATGGATGCCGGGGTGCCGCAGGGGTCGGTGCTATCACCGACTCTTTTTCTCTTGCATATCAATGACATGCTTCCACTTGGAAACATTCATTGATATCCGGACGAGTGACCTGAAGAGCTCTTTAACCTAATCTGACCCTCTTCTTTTCGATCCCACAACACGTACCAGGCAGAGATGCCACCCGTATACTGTGGATAAAATCTTCGCAAGGACTGAGCGTTTCAAGGGATCGTTCCTCTGTAGAACGATCGAGGCCTGGAATGCCCTGCCCGCGCATATATTTCCTCCTAATCACAACCCAGGGTTCGTCTAGCGGACCGTATAGAAGTACATCACTAGGTCACCAAGTTGAGGGCCACTCTTAATAGTACGTGTACACAATGCACTATGAGAGTCGCCTACAATTGCTAGACATCGCAACGGCTATCCATCAGGCGGGCGGCGTCAATTTGGCGACCTGATATAAAAAAAATGCTTGTGGAACGGCTGATGAAAGCTTGGTACACGTGACGCGTGTACACAGGAGGCGTGGCGTGGCGGCGACGCGTGCGTTGCGTGTTGAGCGTGGCGGGAGCAGGTCGGGGCGGGGCGAGAGCGGGAGGCGAGCGCTCTCCCTGCGGCCCGCCGCACGCACAGCTTTACTCCACAGAGCCGGGCAAGAGGAACGGGAAGATTCTCACTCCTACACACGGTAAGTGTCAATTCAGTTGTCGATGACGTCATGATGTGACCGATTTTAATGATTTTTAACTGACTTCCGGAGGAGGTTCTTAATTCGATCGGTATATTTTTTTGTATGTATACTGATTACGCCGAGATACATGATCCGATTTACGTTATTCTTATTTAGTTCGGTGCGGAATAGTTGCCATTTGGTCCCATATAAATTACACTTAGTTTGGCCCAGTAGTTTTAATTTTATGAACATTTTTTCTTAATCCACAATATTTATCTATCGGTTGTTTGTTATGACTTATGATAGTTAACTTTTTTATTCACACTAAACTTGTGAGTATTATTTTTCTAAATCAGGCAGCTAAAATTCTTACACGGAATAGTTCTTAAAGCGAGCCTCAAATAGGTCAATTCCTAACATACCTCTTTTGCTTTTCTATAAGTATGCAAATCATTTTTATTGTACTGAATGGAATCAGGCGTTACCTGGCGAAAGTACATGATAAAACAATGGAAAATTGATGTTTAAATTTAGATTATTGTAATGATTTCGCTAACTAGAAGACATGTTAAACGTCGACATTATGTTTCGCCTACTCACGAGGCATTATAAAGACTATCTCAAAGAGACAGCTACTAGGACACTGTAGTTTACAGTTTGCTGTCTCTTTGAGATAGTCTTCAGTTTTATTATAAGTATGGCAATAAAAGCAACGAAAGTCTACCTGATGTAAAGTAGTAGATGAATCCTACTGTAGTTTACAGAAACACCAACAACTATAACAGTGTGTCTAGTACCAGTTCCATACGTTAATTTGCTCGAAATACCTTTTCGTATTCCGCTAGGGGCGCTGCTGGTGTGACATCTATGGGGAATACGAAAACGACTTTCGAGTAAATTAACGTAAGGAACTGGTACTAGACACTCAGACACTAAAAATTATACCTTAAAAAATCTACGTTTAAAAAAAACCGACTTCAGAAACTAAAAGGTACTCGTATAAAAATAATTTCATAAAGATTTAATTTAATTTACCTTTTATTTGCAAACCTAATGGGTACCTTTATAATACTTATAAAATACTATTATTTGTATGTGCTAGCTATTCACAAACAAATAATAGTATTTTATAAATATTACCCTTTAGATTTAAAATCGTAATAGTATAAAATTAATAAGTACTTAGAAATAAATAAAATCAATCATTAAAGGTATAAAATTAAATCTTTATTAAGTTATTTTTATACCTTTTAGTTTCTGAAGTCGGTTTTTTAAACGTAGTTTTTTTTATTATTAGATACAAGCAAACATTTAGTACTAAAACCCGCCTTTAAGTTTTGGCTACGGAGTTGCCGTGGCAGTCGACAATACGGCAGAGGGAACTTGACGCTCTACTAAAGAGATCGCACTTGTACAGTGAGCGGTTCGCTGCACGAGATCAGTCCGTATGCAACGTTCAGTATGGCGGCGCCGGCGGGGCCGAGGGAGGCACTGCGGCTGCACACGCTGGCGCGCGGCCCGGCGCCGGCCGTCGGGTACAGCGACTCGGAGTCGAGCGGCTCGCCGTGCGCGGCCTGCAGCGCCGACCTGTACCACCTGCCCTCTGCCGCCGCCGCCGCCGCCACGCACCTCTCCGGTGCCGATAGGGCTGCGGTCGCCTGCGAGCGGGCTGGGGCGCGCCGACGCCGCGAACTCTCGCGCCACGACTCACAACCCTCGGCGAGGTGCGTGCTTCATACCCTTTTACATCTCTAGTCTATCAACGTGTACTGTAGCAGTTATAGGTATCGACTCGCCAGTGACAGAAAATAAAAAGGGCGAGACCGTTGTGGCATTAAAGCGCCGGAAAATCAATATTTTTGTAGCACATAGCAAATCTCCTCACATCCTTAAAAATGTAAGACACAAGAGATAACCTCGAACATAATAATATTGTAAGTAACCTATAACGGCGAAACTTTTAAATAATGGTACGAGTATGTAAGTAAAGTACTATTCCCTATTTTGTGTAACTATTATTGCTAAGATTCCTTTGAAAACTTTACTTTTCTCTTTCCAATAAAGCCACCGTTTCTAAGGAGAAGACAATAAGCGGAACTTTGTCTTGGTAATTACATAGAGCGTGCAGAGCTAAGAACGTAGATCCCTTTCTGAGTACCCAGCACGGCTTGTGTGCTTGTTACATAATATTAAACATGATAGGGGTTAGAGTATGAAATTACCGTTCTGCAGTACTGAACATTTCAATTCTAAAAAAAAAAAATCTTTCTTTTTTTTTCAAAATCTGTCATTTGATTTCCGTATCTCAACAAGAAAAGCGGAACCCTGACGGGATCACTTTGTAGTCCGTCCGTCCGTCTGTCTGTCTGCCAAGACCCTTTTTCTCAGGAACGCGTGGATGGTATCAAGCTGAAATTCATATTATCAAGTACTCAGGTCTACAGTCCCTTGGAGTTGTGAAAAATCGAACTTTTACGCCAACGCAATCAAAAGATACAGCCGTTCATGCTGCTTTTCGACACTCGCAAGGGAATCAAAATCTACTTATTTACGTGAACTCAGATCTTTAAATTTGATACGATGCGTTTCTGACGAAATGCTACGAATCCTTGGCCGAATTTTTGTCACAATAAAAAGGTACTTTAAAATTCAAGTAATTTTGGATTTTGAACTCCCTACAAAAACCGAAAGTACAAAACGCCTTTGAAGAGTTTATTGCCTGCTGTTTGTTTGCTGTGCCGCTGATTTTTAAACGAAAAACATTAAAAAATTCCTAACGTGTTGGCAAAGACGTAACTATCGTTTGGGTGAATACCTTGATTAACAGAAGTATAGAAAAATTACTTTAACTTTTTTCGTATAAATCGACAGTTTCATACTTTAACCCCTAATATCTGCTATTTAGAATAGTTCTTTGAGAGGTGCAAGGTCTGACAATGTGTGACAGTTCGGTCCAATTATCAGCATGTTAAAATTTGACTAACAGTCCAAAACTAAGATTACACTATCCGTGTTTCCATTTTCATTTCTTGCATTTAGTTCGGTTCTGTAAACCTAGCAAAAAGTGTGCATGAGACTGCTGGCGGTGCATGTGGCGCCACACTTGTCATCCGCGCCGCTTCACACTAACGTCACATTCCAGATACCTCGTGTCAACTGGTGACACCACCGGCGCTGATGCATTCTGCTTGTAAGACATCTACGGCCCCCAAGCCCCCTTCCCTCTCCCTAGTCTGCGCCTTCCTCTTGGACTCGTCTGAATATGTGTCGTTCGCCCTTCTTGTACATAAGTGTGTAGTAGAGCCCTATGTTGTTCTGCTACGACTGACCTTAATGTTTATTAATATAATGGTTAAGTTTTATACATATCTCTCGGTCTCTCATTTCAATCCCAGAACGTGTTTATTGTAAAATTAATCATGCTTTTATTCAATTAGGTAAAAAAAAAGGTAACACTTTTAGAAGTCAGTCAGTTATAAAGGTTATAATTAAAGTCAAAATTGCATCTTTAATTTTCACAAAACAATAGGTAGAGCTCGAGAGAAAGAACCTGGCAATAAAACTCACGGCCACTTGTATCTAATAGTATGAACATAAAACTCACGGCCACTTGTATCTAATAGTATGAACATAAAACTCACGGCCACTTGTATCTAATAGTATGAACATAAAACATTATACTCGTACATAGACAAGTACAATAAATAAAGGATGTTATAAAGTGGCGCCTAAATAGTTTAAGTGAGGAGACTGCAACATAGAAACCTGTAGGGGGGGGGGGGGCTTATGCGTCATTTAGTAACTTTACAGGAGAGCAAAGTTCGAAAATTTCGAAAAAAAATCATAAATATTATTTATTTTTATCAGAATGGCCTGAAAATTGGCATGATTATCTAGAAAAGGATTTTTCACAGATTCACTATAAAATATAATTTAAAAAACGTCAGGGGATAAAATTTGGTGTCGCTTAAGCAATAAAAACCTCAGGCAAGGCTAATTTTCTTTTACGCCATAGTCCAGCTGATAATGTTGCTGCACTTATTGCTTATGGACCAAAAGTATGTAATTAATATCGGAGCAAAATGTCTAAACTTATCCGTCATTCGAAAAAAACGACGGCATAATTCAGTGATAATCATCAAACCATAAAAAAATTGTATGCCAAAATTGCTGAACTTCTAACTGACCTGTAATCGTAGCATAGATACTATTTCTTATAGGTGAGCATAATCTAGGATTTACATAAATAAAAGAACTACTTACGATAAAATCAAACTTTTACGTTTATTTTCGTAAAAAGACATTAATTATTATTCTTAATTATTAGTATTAAGTCTTTTGTTCCCATAAATTTAAACATCAAGGCACAAAACAACAAAATTTGACATTACAGTCTTTTAAAGCGTTGCGGGCGCTCAATGCGATGGCTAACCAAATTGATTTATTTTCGTGCACATTGAACGAATTCACAAGAGTCGCTTATAGGATTTTAAGTTAGATTTTAAGTGTTATGCATAATTGATTTTTATTTGTATAATTTACTTTATCGCATTAGGTGTACACCTGTAAAGATAATAGTAAGAAAGCAAGAATAAATAAATAAATAAATAAAAACTAACAGTTTCGTAACTAATCACAACTATTTCATTCTTAAAATATTAAATTAAGGTGTTCAACACCTTTAACTAAGGCACAGTCGATTTTTTATGTTATTATAATTGTTACATATTATCTTCCAGATCTGTCTGGCAAAGTATCTAGTATTATGTTTCCATGAGGCATTTATACTCATAAATACTCATCATGAAACTGCCGGGGAATCGTCGAGCTTTTGTAGTGGTTCGCCAAACCATTGTACTTTGCATCAGAAATGGGTAACGGCTTTTTATATAATCGTTCAGAAGGTGCCCGGTTCTTTCCAAGAACAAAAACTGTTTCAGGTTAGAACGAACTTTTGGCGCGCTCTTAAAGCTGCTACACACAGTGCCGGCGGCAGTTCCGGCACTGTGTCTTTGTGCGGCAAGCCGGCGGCTTTCTAAGCCGCTGGGTTAGCGGCGGCATGGCCGGCGGCACTGCCGCCGGCACTGTGTGTATCAGCTTTTATGGATCGAAAGCCGTGTAACAACCGCGTCAACTAGACGCGAGTGACTGATGCGCCCGTGCGCAGCCGCGTCTATACACGCTGATTTTATCATCGTCAGCAGTCGAAAGGGTTCGCTCTCGGAATAATATTTGGATTCCTTTTTTAACATCTAAATTACTGTACTGATAATAATAAAAAAAATTGTCATTTCTGTAATTCTTCTCACTCGATCAAGTTTAACATTAGTAGCAGTACGATATTTCATTGAAATAAAATAAAATAAAATAACGTTTATTATCTTTGAAATTTTCAGAAAATTATTTAGATTCGTCAGAAGTTGGTATGACTCTACCGAGGGTTCCAAAATGCAACGAGACTGAGAAGAGCCCTCAAGAAACTCAGCTCGGCTTTTTTCAAAATATTTCATCTTAAATCTAATACAGAGTTATTTAGAAAGGAGCAATTCGTTACGTTGTTACAACCAGGCCGCCTTGTCATCTAAGAAATCATTAATACTATAATAAGCTTTATGGCACAATTTACTTTTTATTAGTTTTTTAAATTTATTGACAGATAAATTTGCTATTTCGGTTGGCAATGTATTGTACATTCGAATAAAGTTCCCCGCAAAAGAATTACTCACTTTATGAAGCCTAAATTTAGGAACAGCCAGTTTATCCTTATTTCTTAAGTTTAGATTGTGATTATCACTATTTTTCACAAATTTACTTTTGTTCTTGTGGGTATACAATAAAATTTCATAAATATACTGTGAATACACTGTAAGGATGTTAATATGCTTAAACTTATCTCTTAATGACTCCCGAGACCCCATTCCATAGATAGTCCGGATAGCCCTCTTCTGCAACACAAAGATGTATTCAATATCGGCAGCGTTACCCCACAGTAGTATGCCATATGTCATGATACTGTGGAAGTAGCTGAAGTAGACAAGACGCGCCGTTTTAATGTCTGTAAGTTGTCGGATCTTTTTGACACCATAGGCTGCTGAACTAAGCCTGGCCGAAATTTTCCCGATGTGAGGCCCCCATTGCAATTTGGAGTCTAACGTTATGCCCAGAAAGACAGTGTCATCGACCAATTCTATTATATCATCCCTAACCTTAACACTGGTTTTAACAAGTCTTACATTAGGTAAGGTGAATCTTACACATTTAGTTTTATTTTCATTTAATAATAAATTATTAGTACAAAACCAGTGGACTATCCTAGAGAGGGCAATGTTTACATCGTCAAGTTCGCGCTGTCCACGTTTAACTTTAAATATTAAAGAAGTGTCATCAGCAAACAAAACTACCTCGTGGTCGTCTCTTATGAGGTGAGGGAGATCATTAATATATACTAGAAAAAGAAAAGGTCCCAAAATTGAACCCTGCGGTACCCCCATTGCTACAGGAGAACCAGGTGACTGTTTACCATTGATCACTACTTTCTGGACCCTATCACTTAAGTAAGAATTGACGAAATTCAAGGCCGTCCTCCGGATTCCGTAATGATCAAGTTTCTTAATTAAAGTCTGGTGCTGAACGCAATCGAAGGCCTTAGATAAGTCGCAGAATACACCATAAGCATCATATGACTCATCCCAGGCCCTGTATATACACTCTAATAATTTAATTCCGGCATCAGTGGTGGACCGACCACGAGTGAAACCGAATTGTTTTGTATGTAATAGTTTATTAACGTTAAAGTGATTTTGCATTTGATTAAGCATAATTTTTTCAAAAATTTTACTAAATGTAGGTAGTACAGAAATGGGACGGAAATTGGACGGATCTGAAGTACTACCCGATTTAAACAGGGGAATTAATTTACTAGATTTCATTAAATCAGGGAACACACCACTATCAACACAATTATTAAATATTATTACTAGTTCAGGAGCAACCATTTCAATAAAAGAATTTACTAAATACACAGAGATGCCCCAGAGGTCAGCTGTTTTCTTGATATTTAAAGATTTAAAAGTTTTTAAGATAGTGTTTATGTTAACTTTACTGAATTTAAATATAACGTTACAACAAGGAACGTTTGCTTTTAACAAAGATTCTGCAATGGGGGTTGAAGAGCCTAGGGTTTTTGTCAAATCTACAGGAATTCGGGAGAAAAAAATTTCAAATTCGTTAGCGACCTCGAAGTCTGATGTAGTTATTTTACCATTTATATTAAGTTTAAAATGATTATCATTTAATTTTTGTTGACCTCTTTCCGCGTTTATAATTTTCCAAGTAGATTTAACTTTGTCTGCACTATTGAGAATTTTATCACTTATATATTTTGATTTAGCTGCTAAACAATCTGCTTTAAACTTTTTTGAATAAGTTTTAACATAATCTAGAAATTCAACTGATCTATTAAGCTGTCTTTCTGAGTATATATAGTTCATAAAGTTTTTGTCTACTTTTGTGTATACCCTCAGTGGCCCATTCACTGAAAGTAGGACTATCACTAATCATGACCTCCTTAGACTTGAATATGGAGTTGAACTCGTTGTAAAAAGAATCAAAAAATAATTTATACATTACGTTTGGATCTAAGCCAGTGTCTAAGAATGGAATTTTATTGCAAAGTCCAACCCTCATACGTTCCAAGCGGTCACCAGTTATTGGTCTACATAATATTTTACGTTATAAAACTTTTTCTTTAGTGATTTTAAAAGATGCTATTTGCCCACAATGGTCTGAATCTAGCTTTTTTATAATACTTTTACTTTCTGGCAACATATCGCTGTATATATTATCCAGGCAAGTGTCTATTGTATTACAATATCTAGTAGGCTCCAAAAATAAGTTTGTAAGATTGTGTGATTTAAATAAATTTAAAATATTATAACTCATAGGCGTATTAACAAGTAAATCGACATTAAAATCACCACATACTATTAGGTACTTATTAGTTTTTCCAAGTTTACATAGAACTTTGTCAATAAGTTCCTCAAATTCGCAAAAGGGTGAGGTTCCAGGTTTATACACGCATACTACTATGAATTGCTCCATTTCCACGCACGACAGTTCGACTTTACACTCTAGAGAAAGAGACACAATATCTTTCCGTTCTTTAAATTTAAGTTGTTTATTTAATAAAATCAAAGATCCCCCCCCGTACTGTGGTCACCCTGCAGAATGCACTACCAACCCGGTGATTACTGAAATTGAACATGAGCTCATACGACTTACGCATATGTTCTGTAATACAAAAAATATCAATATTGTCTGAATTCATTAACAGTTCCAACTCTAACTCTTTGCCATGTGTTAAACAACCAATATTTTGATGCCCTATGTTGATATAATTTACATTTTTTGATTTGGTTTGATTTGGAGGGCATTTTTTAACATAATTAATATTTGTAACTAAATTTAATTCAATTAATTGACTATGTCTGCTAAAGGGTAATATTGCCTCTGTTGTCGTAGAACTTAATTTAAATTACTTGAAACAGATTCCAAAGTCTTAACACTAAATCTACATTGCTCAATAAAAGCAGTTTTGTCAGCCAAGTTCTTGGCTGAAGTGTAAAAATAATTGAATAGCAAACTTGTTATTTGTCTCTTATAATGCTTTGGTAGAAAATACCTACCTTTGTTTACATAAACAATATGTTTGTTATTGTTAAAGTTACTGTCAGAAGTTGACAAATTGTATTTATATACAGTTCTCTTAAAAACAGAATTAAAGTCAATTACATGGAATTTATTATTATATTGGCTAGTTAAATTGAGTTGTAAATTTATCTTATATCTAAGAGAATTTTCCACGTCTGGCACACCTTTTATGTATGGTAATGTAAACATTACTACATGTTCAACATTTAAGTTTTGCATTTTGTCATGATTTGATGATTGATGAATTGACGCGGACGGGCGCGGCGCTCTCGCCAGGCTCAAGGCTGCACGTCTCGCACACACACATCCATCCTTCGAGCGCTTCTAAGTACCGCGCAAATCATGTGTTAGGGAGCAATGACCCCTCGCCAGCCTCGCTAGCCACTATGGCCAGTATCACTACGAAACATACCTACTTGAACATAAAATACACACTCCAATTTCTCCTTCGTACTTTACACGGGCTTAGGACCGTCTGTAATACCTACTTTATTATTAACAATAGCGACTTAATGACTTTTGAACTATGTAATAATAATAATAAAAATACACTGAACTACAACTGACTGCGAGCTATTTACAAATAAAATCAAACTTACATACCTATTTACAGTTTATTTACACTAATTTACAGTTCTTTGTACCGAAGTAACTGCTCGATATGGAGTCCTTTCCTTTCGATACACAAACGTGCACGTGTTAATTGATTGTCTTTCAACTTGTTCGATGTGTCTCTATCACTTTTCACAATATCAAAAGCGTCCACTATCGCACTGCGTAGTTCTTCGCGGGTTTGATGACTTCCATTTGGGAATAATCATTCAAACGTACTCGGGCTTGTGCATGTAACGGTGTCCGGAACTGTCCGTGGTCGAGTAAGCGCTGGGTTGCGGCCAAGATGGTCCCGCGTGTCGGCACTTGAAGATCACTGACTCCTCGTAGCCGTAACGCATTTAAGTGCTCCGGCTGGGAGTACAATCGCCTAGCCTCTTGTAGGTTGTGGTTAGCAATGGCATACAATTGTACCATTGCTAGATACTCCACGTTCGAATATTCGTACTGACGACTCATTTTACTCACTAACACACACGATTACGCAACAGATACCGGCGCTGTCACGAGGTGTACTGGACAGGCGAGCCGCAGCCGCAGCCCGCAGTGTCGGCGAGGTGGGGGCCGGCGGCGGCGTACGCTTGCTTTGTGCCAGCGCATTGTTGAATGAAAACGAACTGTACCGTAACTACCGTTGTAAAACTTATGTATTTATTAAGAGAGTGAGTCCACTACAACGGGTTCTCATTTGATGTCTAGAAACTAAATATTTTTTTTTAGATTTCTAAAAAAAATGTGTTTGTTTTTCAAAGTAATGCTGCCAGTTGGTTCAAAACTTATTCTGAAAGCAAACCCTTGCGTAGTGCTGACGGTAATAAAATCAACGTGTATAATGTCGGTGTCTGACGCAATATTGCATCAAAACAAATGTAGCTTAAGCACCGTTCGTCGTGTATTGACGTGCACGGAAGAGCGTTGTAAGTGACCATAAAGTGGAAAGTAAATGAAAGCAAAATATCTTAAAATTATTTCTTTTAAAATGTACAGCGGAGTAAACTTGTTGAGCCACTTTAACAATATTCTAGTCCAAGCTAAATTGCTCATATCCCAATCGCATAGTTTAGTTTTATCGATAAAATAGCTTATATGCAGATATGCTTTAGACGTGGCGGAGATAAATTGCTGAAGTGCCATATCATGAGAAACTTTAGCGCGGCTAATTGTATGATGTCAAAACAATTCTATGGTCCATGGAGAAGCAAAGTTTCTTATGTAAATATATGCGTAACATCTCGGAAAAGAGATATTGCTTAAACTACAATCTAACAAAATTATGTGTAGCTTAAGAGACAAATTTTCTAAAAAGACGTAAAATTGTGCGCTTATTAACCTGAAAAATCGGAATCA
Organism: Nudaria mundana; assembly: GCA_963556515.1. NCBI lineage: Eukaryota > Metazoa > Arthropoda > Insecta > Lepidoptera > Erebidae > Nudaria > Nudaria mundana. Next base: position 33,166 of record OY748287.1, on the reverse strand, counting down.
CAGATTGCTTATCGACCATCAAAAATGGTCAGTATTGGAAGAAACCGAGATCAGCGGATAGAGAAAAATCAGGCGATTCTAATGATATATATAACTCATTTTCGTAAATTTGGCGCATAAGCGAGGTTGCCTTTCCAGCGACTTCCACTCATAGAACCTAGATATGTAGGGGAACATAGAAACACGTCCAACTGTCAGACTGTCACCGGTAATATCAAAGTTTTTGGGAATTGGTATGGGAATTGGGATTTTTTTTATAGGAAGAGTTTTATTACTTGCGGGGGGTTCAAGGGGGGTCCGAAAAAGAATTCAAAACTGACCTGGGGGCCTAGACAGGATGAATGCATCCTGTCTAGGCCCCCAGCTACGAAGCGATTCGTTTGCTATACACTCGCCATCGCTTTGACGATAACGAATTTCAATTGGTAGACAAAGTCACTTGCATTTCGTTTTCGTCTAGGCGATAGCGTTGGATCGTCACTTCTACCTTTTCTCTATGATCTGGAGATCTTGTCGCTGGTCGCTGTCACAACAGTGTCAACTCAAAGGTGTCACAACAGTTTTATTTGAAATGAAATGAAATGAAATGATTTATGAAATGAAATGAAATGATTTATTTATTTGTATAGGTCACTAAATGGCTCTTACAAACGTCTGTAAGTACTTAAAATAAAAAATGTCATTGCTTCTATATTTACATGTACTGCCAGATTCGCAAAGCAATAAGTAGAACCGAGAGAAAGAACCTGGCAATAAAACTCTCGTTCATACTTTTCAAATAATTGACTCATTTACACATTTTCTTAAGACTAAATGTGGACGAATGTACATTGGTCTCGTGTCAAAATCAAAAAGAGTGTATAATACAACAAAAAAAAAATTGTAGTCGCCTAAGTACAAAATATGCTACAATTACGGCATTTTAGGAGGCGCCTGCACCATGCTCAAGCCAGACACTTTTATCATTAAGGTAATCAACTGTCTTATAATATGCTTTTTGACATAAAGTGGTCTTTATAAAGGTTTTAAATTTATTGTCGGGCATACAAAGGACCGATTCAGGCAATTTATTATAAAAGCGTATACCTTCGCCCTTGAAAGAATGACTGACCTTGCTAAGCCGATAACACGGAGGGAGTAGTTTATTTTTATTACGTAGATTTCTGTCTGTAACGTCACTTACTTTAGTATAGCTAGATATATTTTTCCTGACATACAGTATGTTATCTAATATATATTTAAATCGCTACCTAAGAGAATCTCTTTTACCTAAACAATAAATTGCACGGACTGCCCTCTTTTGTAATATAAAAATTGTTTCTATATCTGCTGCATTTCCCCTGTAGTATTCCATAGGACATCAAGCTATGGAAGTAACCAAAGTAAACTAGCCTAGCAGTAGCTACATCTGTCAACTGCCTAATCCGTCTCACAGCATATGCAGCAGAGCTAAGCTTATTAGCTAAAATGGTGATATGGTCACCCCATTGTAATTTAGAATCTATTGTTATTCCTAAAAAGGTAGTGTTATTTACAAATTCTAACCTTTCGCTACCCAGCACGACATGGACGTTTTCTTGTCTGACATTGGGCATTGTAAATTTAACGCATTTGGTCTTTTCTGCATTCAACAATAGGTTGTTTGTAGAAAACCAATTTGAAATATCATTTAAAATAGTATTAACATTATTCGCATCTGTACTATGCCGATTTACTTTGAATATAAGTGATGTATCATCCGCGAACATTACTATGCCAGCTTGTGCCTCGATCATGCAAGGCAAGTCATTAATATAAACCAAGAAGAGAAAAGGCCCTAGAATTGATCCCTGAGGTATGCCTATTTTGACGTTAGTTCCGTTTGACTTAACGTTGTTCACATGAACAGTCTGCAGCCTATCTGTCAGGTAAGATCCTAATAGTTCTAAGGATTTTTTGTCAAAACCATACCGACGTAACTTTAGCAAAAGTGTCTGATGGTCAACAGAATCAAATGCTTTAGACAGATCGCAGAATACCCCAATGGCATCCCGCGATCCCTCCCATGCGTCGTAAATCAAGCTAACAAGGGTTACTCCCGCATCGGTGGTAGATTTTCCGCGAGTAAAGCCAAATTGCTGGCTGTGGACTTGCATTTGATTTAGCATCACTCTCTCAAACACCTTACTCAGAGCTGGCAAAATAGAAATGGGGCGGTAGTTACCAAGTTCTGACTTAGATCCCTTCTTAAATAATGGTATTAGTCTACTATTTTTCATTAGGTTAGGGAATATACCTTCATCTACACATTCATTAAAAATTAGTGCCAAGTCAGGTGCAATGATATCAATTACATTACTTATTAAGTTAACTGATATGCCCCAGTGATCTTCCGACTTTTTAATTTTGAGATTTTTAAATGCTTTCAAGATGTCACTGGGGTCTATATGTTTGAAGATAAATTTACATGAAGAACCAATATTACTTTCGAGAAGGGCCACAGCACAGTGGGCACATGAATTAATAGAAGAAGTGACTTTAAATGGAATGTTGGTAAAATAATCTTCAAATGCATTTACAATACCTTTCGGAGAGGTTTTATTCTTGTTTTCTAATTTAATTTTAGTAACAGTATCCCTCACTTTACATTTACCTGACTCTTTGTTTATAACTTTCCATGTTTCTTTTATTTTGTTAGGAGCCTCAATTATTTTCCTTTTGATGTGAATGGATTTAGCCTGTCTACATACTTTTTTGAATACTTTGGAGTAATTCCTAACATATTCAATGAAACTTTTATCAAATCTGTATCGTTTTTGTGCATATAGATCAAACAGCGTTCGTCTACTTTTATAAATGCCTACTGTTGCCCACTCACAAAATTTCGTTTTAACACTACGATTTTGGCATTTTTGTTTGAATGTGTCTGAAAAAGCATCAGATAATGTACCAAATAAACTATTATAATGGACCTCAGGATTATTACCTATATAAACTATAGAATTAAGCTTTTTCTCGAACAAGATTTTGAATTCTTTAATTTTATTAGAGGTTATGGGCCTACACATAATTTTCTCATTATACTGACTATTATTACTCTTGGGAAAGGATACTATTTGACCACAGTGATCTGATGGCAATTTACTAATTACAGACTTGCTTAAGCACTTACAATCCGTAAAAAAATTATCCAGGCAATTGGCTGCTGTTTCTGTGACTCTAGTCGGCTCACAGAAAATATTTTCCATATTGTAACTACCAAATAAATTTAAAAATTGAGTACTTTTCTTACACTGTTTTAGGATGTTTACATTGAAGTCTCCGCACACAATTAACTTCTTCCTATTATTTGACACAACCCCTAGAACCTAGTCCATGACCTTGGTAAATACACTAAAATCACTGTTAGGTGGACTGTATACATAAACTACTATATACTGGTCAAGCTCGGCACAGGCCACCTCAGCACATCGCTCAACAGAAAGTCTAACTATGACAGACCGCTCTTTGCTGCGGAGACTATTTTTTATTAAGACCATGGAGCCACCTTTAATCGCAGACTTCCTGTTAAAGCAACTTGCAATATTGTAGTTGTTTATATTGAACATCATCTCACTCTCCTTGAGCCAATGTTCAGTCAAACACAAAATATCTACATTTAATTCGTCTAGGAATAACTCCACTACTAATTCCTTGCCAGAAAGACCTTCTATATTTTGATGAGCCATCTTTAGCTCTGGTATTCCTGTTGTCTGGATATTCAGTTTAAATCATTTGTTATACATACTAAATTATTACTACAAGTACCTAACAAATCTGTAGGTATATTACTTTGTTTACAATGTAAACTCGTCCAAAAATTAATATTATTTGCTAGCAAAGTAGCAATTTTATTTTTATCTGACTTCATAAGATAAATACTATCTTTGGTCTTAAAACAATAATTACTAATAAAATTATTAGTGTCAAAAAAAATAAAAGTGTCACTATGACGACATGTCAAACTATGAATAAAATTGTTCAGAAGATGTATTTTTTTATTATAGGATGAGGACTGGCAATACGCATATGGGAACGCACATAATATTATTTTAAATACTTTTAGTCTACTTAAGCATTGTATAAAGTACATTAATTCTTTCTTACCTACTTTGTTACTTTCACCTACCAGTAATACAATAGTGGTACTACTATTATACTTGGATGACACAATTTTGTCTATGATCTGAGTGTAAGTTTCATTGGGCAGGGAATAATTAACACAGTTTTCAATGTATTTATTAAACATATAGCCCATATTACAACCCACCCCATCAGAATAAAATATCATCAATAAAATATCATAATAAAATATCATCATAAAATATAACTTAAGAGCTAAGAATGTTCATAAAAAACAGCTGGAGATAATAGGGCACTCTTATGATTGTCTTCACTTAAATAAAACTAACTGTAGTTGTGTTGGCTTGGAGTACGTAAGCACATTTAAATATCTAGGTTTAACTATTGATAGAAATTTTAATTGGAATACACACGTAAAAAATATTTGTAATAGGTTAAGATCTGTATTAGGGAAGTTTTATCAACTAAATAATGTAATAAACAAACATACGCTTCGTATCGTGTACTATGCACTAGCAGACTCATTAATTAGCTATAGTTTGATAGTTTATGGAAGAACATTCAAAACGTATTTAAAGGATATTCAAAATTTGCAAACTAGATTGATTAAGTACTTAGTTTCTAAAAATGTAAAAAACAGTTGTAGTTATGACTATGACAAGCTATTCCTTTTATGTAAGATTATTCCTGTTGAGAAAAAAATTGAATATTTGTTAGGTTTAGAGCATTATTATAGTGAACAGTATAAAACATATGTAAACAATAAATATAATACTAGATCTGTAAGGGAGAAAAGACTTGTCCAACCAAAAGTGACTAATTACTATGGGGAAAGAATGTCGAAATTTTTAGTACCTAAAATATTTAATAAATATAAGGTGCTAAGAAGTAGTCCTAAGTGTAGCAGAGGCGTCATTAAGTCGAAATTAAAGAGCATCATTCTCTCACGATAAATTTATTGAGTCACCGTACTCTTAAGAGTAAAAGTAAAAGTAGGTAGTTATAATAAGTTACTTCATAGGTACCAACGTAGTATGTAAGTGTAGTTTTTTTTTAAAGTAAATGAGCGTGCCTCACCGTCAAACCTCAAAGTTTGGCGAGGTATATTAGTGTTAAATATTTATTGTAACTTTGTAAATGAAAATAAAAAAAAAAATAAAAAACCATAGTATTACTAGGAGGCTCAATGTTGGTGGTAGGATCAGAAATTGTTTCCAGAATACTGTCACAAGTAGAGAGAGCTGGTACGGAGTCATTGATAGGGTGTTGGTCGATGTGCTCAGAGTTACAATGCTGAGTTATAGAATCAAGTAATTCTTGGTTGTGTCTACTGTCGTCTATCAATTTGTCCAATGCCAACATGTTTTCAGTATTCTGTTTACTTTGAAGTTCATATTTAAAGAATAAACTATCATAATTCTCCTGTAATTGCTTTATGTGAGATTCTAACGTGACCCTTCCAACATTATGAGCCATCTGTCTTTCAGCCAACTGCTTACTGCATATAACTAACTGCCCACTACAAACATCCAGGTCAGACTGTAGTTTTAAATTTAAATTACTATTGTTAGACAAACAAGACTTCATTTTTAGATATATTTTCTTAATATTTTTGTTCATTTTTCTTTGGCGTTTGATTTTATTATGACTTATCGTTGGTTTCGGAGTATTTAAGCACCTACTATCATTTGTGAGATCAATTACTGATAAATTAGTTGAGACAGGCACACAGGTACTTTCAATAAGTTCTGTGTAGAGGTTGGACACCTCTGTTAATTGGTACGACTGAGCATTCTGTTCATAGGTAAGTAATAAGCCTGTGTGCCCCCCCCCAACTCATCTCCCAATTGTGTGTTACGTCTGAGGATTTGCTCAAACATATCACTACATTGGCGGAAAGATTCCATTTCCAATCTAAGCTGGTTAAGTTGCTCGGTCAACTCATCACAATTTACCTGACTTTTAGACAGCTGTTGCTCTAAGCTAGAATTTCTAACGCGTATTAAGTCATATTCACGTTCATTATCTTCCCTTTCCATTATCAGTTGCTGGTTTTCTTTCTCCTCTACTTTGAGTTGTAATAGGGCTTCTTTCAACTGTATTTGCAATTGACGTGCGGTGGCAGATCGAGTGGATGTAGACATATTGACATTGCTTAGTAGGGTATAATTGAGAAGATAATGAACACCTAGCCACAATGCAGAGCAACAAAACCAACTGACTAACTAAGAAATAATCTATTCAAGTATACAAATTAAAGGTTTACTTTGTAGAATCCTAGCAGACTATTTATACCTAAGTAGTAGGTAGGTTGGAATTCACCGGTATGTCAATGCGATATAAACCTAGGAATTTGTATTAAATACCTGCCTGTTAGCAACGTGGAATATACTGTAACATATAAAGACGTGAACAAAAGGTAATCAAACTCACCAGTATACCATTCACTAAGAATATTCCAAGAAATATTCAAAAGAACCAGCGATTACATGCACTGACAGTTCGGCAAAACCGATCTTGTTATTGACAAATTTCACAATACTTCCACGAGTTTGTGCATTAATTAATTAAATTTACTTTAAAATAACAGTTTTACTTGCGATTCACAGATTTTAAGCTTTAAATTTACTAAAATAATGAATAATTTAATATTAATTCGCAAGAGCTACAAAAATCAGCTGTTAGTTACAGTGTTGCCTCGAAAAAAAATATTTAAAAAGCGGGATTTTAATATTACAAATGTGAAAGTTTGTGAAGATGTTATAAATAAAATCTTAACTTCCATAGAAAGAATTAATCTTTTTTCCATTTTCAGGAGTTAGTTTATGGAAGTTTATGGAAAGATGCAGTATTTTAATCATTAGAATAAAGCGATTTTGCATAAAATTAAACGGGAAGATTAAAGATCTAAGCACATAGAGAATGGAAACGACTTTGTTTTTTAATATGTTATTATGATTGCACAGAGTAGGTAATATGATGATAATAAGTTGATATAGTCTTTGTGACTTCCTCTGGGTATATACAACATATACATACCTAAGTAGGTACTTAAATCCTAAAAAAAGCATAGTTCGTCTAATATCTGCGTGTTTATTATTATACTCGTACAATGTATATTATTACAGATTGTATTGCAATAGATTTATGATTGATAAATTAACAGAGTATTCTTAGAGTTCTCTTGATAATTGACAGAGTATCTGTTGGCACAAACCGGTGGCAATAAAAACAGAGGGAACAAATTACTTGGAATAACATAAATGAATAAGTTCCTTTACTTAATAGGTAAATTCAAACCAAAACAATAAAAATTAAATTAAATAAATCTAACTACTTTGCAATATTCCGCCACATGCAAATTACCCAACTCTCGTATTTATTCATGCACAAGTCCGCCCTCCAAACCCACTTAGGCCGAAAGAATAGAGAAATAATTTTGAAAATAGAATAAATATGAGAGTTGTGTTATCGTGCAAAAAATAATAAAAACCTTGCTAAATGATTTTAAATAAAATTCTAGGAAACTTCGTGACTCAACCGAGTGCTTCGTGTTCGTGTGAGCGGCATCGCTTGATGCGAAACAGAGACAAAATGTTCCTACCAGGAGTGAGACAGAAGGCTTTTCACAGGCGCGCATTATTTGTACCTATTATTTGTACCTATTTTGATGTCGATGACCGAAGCAGCTGATTTTAGCTAGTGTTGTTTAAACAAGTGTGATTTTATTCGGTGATAATGTTTTTTATGAACTTTCCTTTTCTTCGCTGGCGGTCGCGACATCTCGAAACGGGTTCTGGTCGACCAGCTGATGGTGCTGGCTTCGGGTTGATATAACCCTTACGTAACACCCGGTATATTCAACATAACCGATGCCGACATTGAACATAACTTGTAATTTTAATAAAAAGATTTCGATTCTTCGATTTTGCGTTTATACCATCGGTAGTACGGGTGGTAGGACGGGTAAAATTGGTATGCTACATGGTTCCCCTCAGTGGTACAGTGGAGCGTATGTTCACAAATGTTAAAAATGTATTCGACTGTTCTACTGCAGATATTTGATACATGAAGACTAGTGAATCCCACTTTCGATTCGTTCCCACTAGTTCTACCGTAGAGGATTATTCCCAGTAGTTCCATGAAGCCCACCTTACAATATACGATTTTTGTCCCATTTGTTCCATATAATTTTATACTACTTTTACTGCTGACATTATTTAAATAAAAATTATTTTAATTTTAAATTGTTTTATTTTTATGATCGCCTAGTACTTTTTCAGAATAATGAGTTCAAACATTCAATCGGTTCTCACTGAATTTAAAATCTTGAAGGCTCTTATGTTGTGGTATTACTGGTACATTTGAGGTTTGTGTCTTTTATAATGGACAATCATTTTTATCTGTACTCGGTGCACCTGTTCACACATTTCTTTATTTTCTCTCTATTATAAACTATTAACTATTATAACTCTCTATTATAAGATCCACAAACAACAAAAGTACTAGGAGTACAGAACTACAAAAGAGCACTCGCCAACTCTTATCTCAAATAATAGTTTTTATGCTCTCATTTTCCCTACTTTCCTCCTTCCTGTCACGATATTAGCACGTAATAAGGTGCGAACGTATTGGTGTATCTGGATACTACCAGTACAAGTACTCTGAAAAGTAGAGACAGTTTTACAAGATTTACCTTTCATAATGAACGAGTTTCAGTCAAATGGTTTAGAACTGAACCCAAACAAATGTGAGATTTTTAGATCTGAAAACACAAAAACAATTAACAACAATCTCTAAATTTAACTACTAACATAAAAGTTTTAGATAAATCTTCCCTACGCCTCCTGGGGTCCCCGATTTTAGAAGACCACTTAAATCGAGGAAAAAATTCAAAATTTTGATCAGGTAATTGATAATCTATGTAATATCAGTATTCATTGAGCGAAGCGAGCCGAATGCGAGCGGAGCTCTCGACGGGTGACTCAAATTATTTTTGTTACGATTTATGTTAAATTGTTTCTCGGCGAATACTCGGCCGATTTCGGATTTTCTTGCACTCATCAAAAGCTTACAGAATTACCCAGGTTCTTACGAAGAATTTTGAATTTAAACTCGCTTCGCTCAAATATATGCTGCAGCATAACGGTACGTTTCGCGTCTGCGGCGACCTTGTTTAGCTTTCACTATTCTTCGTTTTTGTCTGTTCGTACCCAAATTTACACATGCCGTCCGTTCAGTACAATTTTGGAAAAATGTAGATAGTTTGGCCAGACTAGACAACTTAATACAAAATGCTTTATGTAAAATTTTAAATGTCAATATTAATGACCGAGCCTGGGTCTAAGCGTCTCTTCCAATACGCTTGGGCGGGCTAGGTATTCGTAGAGTCACAGATGTCAGTCTGCCAGCATTTCTGTCGTCGGTCCATAGCACCGCAGAATTAGTCAAATACACTGATTGATTCCGAGGTGCGATGCGAGACTCATGCCATAAATGCTTGGAGGATGTCTTGCCCCGACACTGACCTGCCCTCACGCCTAGGCTCACAGCGAGTGTGGCATTCGCTGCTCTGGAAATTGAGAATTAATACTCTAATTGACACTTCTGTCAATATTTCAGAGCGTGCACACCTACTAGCCGTTGGAGAATGAGAGTCAGGGTTATGGATTCAGGCGCTCTCATCGGCCAACATCGGTACAATGTTGGACGACACAACCTTCCGCATTGCCACTTGCCTTCGGCTGGGTACACCTTGTGTATCTTCGCATCATTGCACCTGTAGAGTAGCCGTCGATAATCTGGGACACCATGGCCTTTCTGGTAGCAGAAGCGCAGGTCATATACCTCGGCACGGTATTCTAAACGACATAATTCGTAGTTTCTCTTTCAGGCAGGTGATTACATAATTGAGTCGTTTGCGGTTGAGACACTGGGGTCATGGGGTCCGAGTGCTCACCGCCTTTATAGAGACATTGCTAAACACTTAATCGATGCTTCTCAGGACCAGAAGGCTGGCTATTCTGGCCCAAAGAATAAGTATCGCCATCCAACGTGGCAACACAGCCAGCATTCTGGGAACCTTCCCAATCGGCAATGACGCGGAGGATTTTTTAAACGATATTTTGTAATGTAAATATTTTTAGTATATATTCTATTTAAGTACTCTGGTACATTTCTCAGTTCTGTCCAACAGCATAATATTATGCACCGCGCGTAGGTGAAGGACAGTTAGACTTCGGTGGACATGCTGATAGCGCCCTTACCACCCCTGATCCGAAGTGTCCGGCAATGGATAAAATGATTCCTATTTTTTATGTTTAATTGAAAAAATAAAAAATAATGATTTCTATTGATATTTTGAAGAAAATTCATATAAACAAATAAGCTTTATGAAGTGACGAATTTTATCTGGATACCATTTTATACACCTTTACGGTAAAGGTGTATAAAATGGACTTGGGGTTGTGTTTACTTGGTCAGATAACTGGAGAGTTATCTGACCAAGTAATTACAATGTAAATGTAACTTGTAATCCTGAGTCACGAATTTCACTAGTCTTACAATTGGTACCGCGTGATAGGGGTGAGCTTAATGATATAGCCAGTAACGAGGCAACGCGACCAGTCTGGTAACCTTCCCAGTCCGCAATGACGCGAACGATTTTTACACACTAACCCTAATTCATATCATCATTCACCGAGCCTTTTCCCAATTCAGTTGGGGTCGGCTTTTCAATCTAACTGCGATTCGGCTGAACCCTAATTCATAATGAAACACTAATATTAAAAAATATTAGTTAATACCTGTGAACGGAAAAAAAGTGTGTGTGTCAGCTCCGTCGCACGACTGGAGTTTACTTCTTTATTACGAGTATCTAACCATACGCAAAAATAGTTTATTCAACTGCAAAAAGATTAATATCATATGAAAGGGTAAATTCACAATTTAATGAAATAATAATAATAATTATTATTACATATTATTGCCTAAATTTATACAATTACTTCAGATACAAAATTAATATAAGCAAAAAGTCAATAAATAAAGGATTTTATACTATTTTATAACAATAAACAAAGTCTACAAAATTAACATAGAAGATTTGACACATGTCATATGAATACCTACGAAAATATCAACAATATTATGGCTAAATTCAAAATGAAGTGATTGAGATGCAAACAAGAGCCAGAAGCAGAAATGCGCAACTAACACCCCCGGACTCGTCACTAAACTCCGCCTCGCAGGCACCGGACCGCACATCGCCGACACAGGTGCTCGCTGAGGCGTCGAGCTCTTCAAGTGACGAGTATTTCTCTCCGCCGACGTCGCCAACACCTGTACGCCGGCGAGGGAGAGGCCGGCCGCCGAGCAGTTTGGGGCCCCGAAGCCTACCAGCTTCGAGTAGGGTCCCCACTACCGGTGGTATTGTGCACCGCATGCGATGGACTTCATCCATCAATGAAAACGTCATGCGGGCATATTATGAGGCCACAGATGGGGAAACCAACCTGACTGCGTACCGTTCAAGGATGCTTCCTTTGTTTCAGGCTCTTGAACCAACAATGACCGTTGCCGTCCAACGGCTATCGGATCAAGTGCGGGCTATCCAACGATGTAAGTTGTTGGATCAATCTGTGCTTGATCGACTACGCCTGGAAGTATTATCTACTCGTACAGCTCCAGTGTCAACGAGAGCACCGTCACCTGTGACACAGACGGTTGCTACAAGTGTGACGTTAGCGACGCCCGCACCCGACGCGGGAAATGATACGAGTGATACATCTATCCAGGTAAGCGAGCAATTGAGGAGTACTTTGGAAGATGTGATCTCGTAGTATAGGTTTATACCTAATTCTAGACCGCGGCTACCACGCTTGCCAATGCATAAACGAAATCTGGCGTTGATGGGAGCCCTGAATGCATTGCTAGAGCCGTACTTACGGACTAGCAGTGATTTGCTTGATACTCACTCGATTCTTTACTGTGGAGCCATTGCCGCTTGTCGTGTTGCACGCGTTAAATTCCCCGAAGCTTACCGTGCACCACGACCGGATGGTGTTCCCGTATGGCAGGCAAGAATCGAGCGACGTATCGGCACATTTAGGACTCTCATTGCAAAGCTTATCTCTTTCAGCCGGGGAAATAGTCGTCCCCGGGTCATGCGTTTCGTGACTCAGGCATTTGCTGAGACCGGTATTCGTCCCCAGCAATACTTAGCGAATGTCACGGAACGTATTGACTTTCTGAAACAGAAAGTGTATGCATGGGCAAGCCGTATTCGTCGTTATAGAGAGCGTGTAAATAGATACTGGCAGAATCGCATCTTCCAAAGTGACCAAAGGAAGGTGTACCGAGAGTGGGAGGGAACTGGACAACATCTGAACGACGGACAACTGCCAGATGCTCACGCCATGAATCAATTTTGGCGTGACTTATGGTCGGTGCCCGTCGAACATTCGGAGGGCGACTGGATCCGTGTCGTCGAGCGTGAATGCAGTATCATCGAACCCATGGAGTCTATTACCATAGACTCCGAAGACGTTAGTTGTGCAATTCGTACGGCCCCGAACTGGAAAAGTCCTGGGCCGGATGGATTGCACAACTTTTGGATAAAGTGGTTTCAGAGTTCGCATGAACGCTTGGCAACACAGTATCAAGAAGCCCTTGAGTCTGGTTCCTTACCCGCTTTCATGACCACTGGCATCACCTTCCTGCTCCACAAATCAGGTAGTACCACGGAACCTAAAAACTATAGACCCATCACTTGCTTACCTACCATCTACAAGCTCCTTACATCTATTCTGAGAAGTAAAATAAACTCGCACATAGTATCTAATAATATCTTAGATAACGCTCAGAATGGATGTAGGGCTGGGTCTCGTGGTACTAAGGAGCTACTCCTCATTGATATGGCCATTAGCCAACAAGTCAAGCGGAGTAGGGGCGCCCTCTCTACTGCCTGGATTGACTACAAGAAGGCCTATGATTCGGTGCCTCATTCATGGCTGAGGAGGATTTTAGAGTTGTATAAAATTAATCCGACTCTTAAATCCTTCTTAGTCTCGTGTATGGGGCAGTGGACCACAGTCCTTCGTCAACCAGGTAGTGGTGGGCACGCCTCTGACCCGCAAGGCTTGATAAGGATCGAGCGTGGTATATTCCAGGGCGACAGTTTGAGTCCATTGTGGTTTTGTTTAGCACTGAATCCACTTAGCACATTGCTGAAGGATTCAGGGCTAGGCTATCGGTTTCGTAGAGGGGGTGAGGTTATATCTCACCTGATGTACATGGATGACCTCAAACTGTTCACATTGAAGCACCAAGATTTAGTGACATTATTAAAAACTACGGAAGTTTTTAGTAATGCCATTAAGATGGAGTTCGGTGTTGATAAGTGTGCGGTTATGCATGTACAACGGGGGAAGGTTGTAAATTCACCGAATTTACAACTTTCTGAGATAATAACTCTCAGATCTCTCTCCGAGACCGAAACATACAAATACCTAGGTATGTCAGAGTCATTGGGTATAGCGGTAGAGGATATTAAGAAATCGGTGAAAGAACGTTTTTTTGGCCGCCTGACCAAAGTTCTTAACAGTTCTTTGTCCGGTGGTAACAAAATACGGGCTTTCAACGGTTGGGTGATACCTTTATTGTTATACTCCTTTGGCATACTTAGGTGGACTCAAACGGAACTAGACGCCCTGGATAGGCGAGTCCGTCAACAACTGACATTGCATCGAATGTTACACCCACGATCTTCTGTCATGAGATTGTACATTCCGCGGAAGTGGGGGGGTCGAGGCTTTTTGAATGCCAAGAACCTCCACAACCGTGAAGTGTGCAGTCTGAGAGATTACTTTATACAGAACGGGTGTGACATTCATTGCGATGTCGTGATGGTTGACAAGGGCCTAACACCTCTTTCCTTGGCTAACGAGAACTGGCGTAAACCAAAGGTGCTAGGTACTGAAGACCGTAGGGACGTATGGAAGAGTAAGGAGCTACACGGGCGGTTCTACCGGGTCTTAACAGGACCCGACGTAGACCTGCTCGCTTCGGTGAACTGGCTACGTTTTGGGGACCTCTTTGGGGAAACTGAAGGTTTTGCCTGTACAATTGCAGATGAGGTTATCAAGACGAACAACTATCGGAAATACATCATGAAGGACGGTACGGTCGACATTTGTCGAGCATGCCACCGTCCTGGTGAATCACTTCGCCATATTATTTCCGGTTGTTCGTATCTAGCTAACACCGAGTACTTACATAGGCACAATCAAGTAGCCAGGATCATCCACCAGCAACTTGCTCTTCAATATGGCCTTATTGAGTTTGAAGTACCGTACTATAAGTACACACCAGTGCCAGTTCTTGAGAATGGTCGTGCAATGCTCTACTGGGACCGATCAATCATCACGGATAGGACTATTGTTGCCAATAGGCCCGATATCGTGTTGGTTGATCGGACCCAGCGTCGGGCAGTGCTCGTCGATATCGCCGTCCCGCATGACGAGAATCTCGTGAAGGCAGAGAAGGACAAACTTAGTAAGTACCTCGATCTGTCCTTCGAGATAACCGCCATGTGGGACGTAGACTCGACGATCATTGTCCCGGTGGTCGTTTCGGCAAACGGATTAATAGCGAAGAGTCTCGATCAACATCTCAAGAGACTCTCGTTAGATTGTTGGATCAAGAGTCAGATTCAGAAGGCTGTTATCCTCGACACGTGCCGTATTGTTAGGAGGTTTCTTAGTCTGTAGCCTCCACCACCGGTAGTTTGGGTCCTACTCCGCTACTGGTGGGTAACTATTTTTTATATTTTTAAATGTATTTGTGTTTTTTATAAATGTATTTAAAAATGTATAAAATAAGAATAGAAATGAATAAACATTATAATAATAATCTTAATACACTCACATCCAAATTAGAAAGTTGCGCACTAAAGGTGCGCAACTTTCTAAGTGACACGTTTTCGTTACTTGTTAGTAGGTTTTACCCCTCGGATTTTTCTCAACCGGGCGCCTTATATATGAAAATCGATTCTTAAGGAGTAAACTTTAAAAATTAAAATCCTTTGTTAAGATCCAGAAAAGCTTAAGATTCTGTCTCTGTCAGGTGTATAACAGAGGAGATTGTGTCCTTTCGTTTTATGACAATCCCTGCCTATTTTAAACCTCTGATAACTCATTATGAATAAGACCGACTTTAACGGTAATTCAAACCTCTGATAACTCATTATAAATAAGGGGGTAAGAATAAAGTTTCCATGGACTTGTGGTATTGGTACGTGTAACTAAAAATTACTCATTCTCCGACGTCATTTTGACTCCTTGGCATCATTGAAGATTTCGCTATTCAGAAAAAAAATATTTGTTTACGGAAACAATTACAAGCTTAATAATTACGTATCTCAGCTGAATCCTAATTAAATTCGGACGGGTATGCAGAATATTATAATCAGTCAACTTCCACACGTGGCTTCAGGTTACATGATGGGTTAAAAAAATCTTGGCGGTTAGCTCGCGTGCTCCAATTGTGAACACCTACAGTTGTGGTCTCGTAACTGGAGAGTTATCTGGCCAAGTAAACACAATCCCAAGTCGATAGTCACTGGTCGTTTTCACTTTTGTTCTGAGAAATTTACAACTTTTACAAAAGACGTGACTCTGGCAGGCAGAACCCGCGAGGTTCTTGGTATAAATCAGAGGCGAAGCGTGGACGGTGGAGGAGGTGATACAAAATAAAATAGACGTCTGTGCTCGTCCAACAATAATATATTTAATTTCAATAATACATTTTAAACTTAGGGTTCATTTCATTTCGTTTGTCGAAGAACTGCGTAGAATGTATAGGATGATTTTATAATCTAGAATAGAAAAAAATGCGTAAGTCCAGTCGTCACATCACCTCCTAGTGCTAGTACTTCTAGTGCATTGAATCAGATCAACACAGACGTATATAACGAAAGGCTGAATAGTAGCATTAGTAAGTACCTTGACGAAGGTATCGAGCGAGAGCGGCACGACGAGTCCGGCGACGGGGCGCAGCGGGCGGCGTGCGCGCTCCATCACCACCAGCAGCGAGCGCTGGAACACCACCGGCGTGCGGAGCCATCGCATGCTGTAGACCGACGTGCTCACAAGGTCGCTCTGTGGGGAGTGTCAGCCAGTCAAGGCAGATGCATATTTACGTCCACACCCAGCCTTATTTACTCCCGTGTAATAGGGAGACGAGCCTGTTGCTGCTAACTGGGTACCTACCAAAACGTCGTCGGTGGATTGGCCGGGGCTCCTCTTGTAGGTGACACCGTTTCGGCTTGTAAGATCGTGATGGCATATAGGGTGCATATGCCATCACGATCTTAGTAGGTCTTCTTACTAGGTCACACCCATCAGATCATTTAATTATATTTAGGTACCTACTATAAATATTACAATTCACGTAATGCACATTTTGGCCAAAATGAGTTTTGAATGCCATCTTACTTGGGTACTTTTTCTCTTTTTTTCTGTCCAATCGACGTGGCCATACGACCACTTCGCTGATGGCCTATTCTACAAATTTTTAAGGTACATCATTATTAAAAAATAAAAAATACCGATTTATTAGTTACATTATGCTTTTGGAGTTTTCGAAACGAAAATCACTTATACAACAGTAATGTCCGTCCGTCCGTAAACAACTTTCAACTCGAGAACGGTAAGGGCTAGAGACTCAGTGTAAACGCCAATCGAATCAACATGTTCAAAGACCTCTAAAATGAACTTGACCTTTGACCTCTGATCTCAAGGTCAAAACGAGGTCAAATCGAGAACGGTAATAGAGACTCTAGACCAGCTGCAATCAACTCCGTATGGTCAAAGACCTCTAAAGTGATGTTGAAATATTTTTTTTTTTTTAACTTCATGTCATGTGACATTTTTTAGATTTTATGAAAAAACTTTCTAAAACTCTAAAATATATGGCAAATTTTTGCTATATTTTTAACTTGTTATTTGTTAGTTATTAGTTTGAAGTCCCTTGACAACACATGTTATTTAGACTTGTAGGCTATGTATGATACACCCCCAAATCAACAAACTGAGTTCTTTAATTCAAAATTTAGATTCAATAATGTTTTTAATTAGCCTTACACCTGCATGTTATATCTAATTACACAATAAATTTTAGAGCGTAGTTTTTTTTTTCAATCATGCTCTACGCCCAAAATGAATCTGAGCCACCTAATAAAAATGGACGTAAAGAACATTTTAATGAATTTTACTAGTAAGGGCACATCTATTTTCTAAAATAACAATCAAGACTAAAATCTAATCATATCATCGTCTGCATCTCAAGATTTTAGGAATATTTAGTCAACATAATTTTTTAATAACTTTAAAAACACAAGCGTAATGAATTTTACGAGTAATAAACAAAAAGTCTTATTTTGGTTCTCCTGTAAAGTCGGGTTTTGTGCTTTACGTCAATTGAAATTACAAGTATCGATATATTCTAGACGTGGGGCATAGCTAATAATGAATAACATTACCTCGTAACTGACTTCATTTCCGTAGTAGCAATACAAGAAGAGTTCCGTTAGGATACAACTAAGAAACAGCGTCATCGATGCAAACTCTAAGCTCAGCACGCTCAACTACAACACAGTTATAATTATAATTATTTAAATGAAGTTGTTTTATTTCCTTGGAAAACAATCACTTGTTAAAACCTGTTTAGTGTCTGTTGACTTAGATGAGGGGGGGGGGGGGGGGGGGGGGGGATGATTGATGTTGTATTACCAGGATATAGCCCCCAGACATAGAACCTAGATATGTAGGGGAACATACGAGTAGAAACGCGTGCTTCAAGCTGTAATCCTCTTATTTGAAATCTTAATAAAAACGAATTTTGACAACGCTAAAAAATAGTCATGAAATTGTCATAAATAGTCGTACATGTAAAAAAATAGTCGTATTATAGTTTCGGCGTTATAGCTATAAGTTAGTGAGGATTATGGCTTGAACGTCAAGCTGTAATCCTCATTGCTGGTGCAAGCAAACGGTAAAGCCTATCGAGTTGGTTTAGGTTCCAAAAAATAGTCATGAAATAGTCGTAACGACGTGCCAAATCTCAGAAATAGTCCTTATAAAAGGTTCCAGAGATAGAATGGTAACCTGGTGAGGATTATGGCTTGAACATTTGAAAACTTCAAATTTCTCCTTAATGCCTGCGATTTTCGGTTTAAAGTGTGCAAGCCGTTTGCTTGCACCAGCAATGAGGATTACAGCTTGACGTTCAAGCCATAATCCTCACTAACTTATAGCTATAACGCCGAAACTATAATACAACTATTTTTTTACATGTACGACTATTTATGACAATTTCATGACTATTTTTGAGCGATGTCAAAATTCGTTTTCATTGGGACTTCAAATATGAGGATTACAGCTTGAAGCACACATAGAAACACGTCCAACTGTCACCGGTAATATCAAAGTTTTTGGGAATGAATGGGATGGGAATTGGGATTTTTTTTTATGGGAAGAGATGGAGTTTTATTACTTGCTGAGGTCCCAAAAAGAAGTCAAAATTGACCTGAGATGCTTAGTTTCCGAGATATCAAGTACTGGGAATCTTGGGTATTTTTGTGGGATGGGAATTTCCGGGATTTTTTTGCAGGCTAATAGTATAAGTCTTGGTAGGTGTGCAGAGTAACAAAAATTTGCGGCGAGTGTACGCAAACATTTGGCTTGGCAATGATTGCAGGTAGCACATACAAATATTAGTATTTTATTAATATTCAAAGATACTACATATTAGGTTTGCATTAAAGTGATAGTAAATTAAATCTTTATTAAGTTATGTTACTGTTGCTACTTACTATATCGTGACGATATCGTCACGATATCGTTATCGTGCAATGTGAAAACGCCCTCGCGCGTGTTGTATACTGTATGACTGTATGTAACTCTCGTAAATTTGTATTATATGGATTCCAATTTATCTATGTAAACTTTGATTACAAGCCTGTAAGCAAAACTCTAGTAGGTACACTGCGTACGTATGAACAGTAAAGAACTTTTAAGTATAGGTTTTAAATAAATAATATAGCTTTGAAGTTCTCAATTGAAAACTTAGCATTTTGTTTGCTCTTACGGGTTTGTCATATAGGTATGTGATGTTCCTATATGACAACGCTTGGAGTCGTGCCGCGTACGTCACGCCCAAGTCTCGGAACAAATGTATTGGTTGAAGCGGAACTCATTTCAGGGTATTTATATAGTATATAGTTATTGTGAATATTAAGTTAACGAGTAAATGTCAATGAATAGCATTTAGGTGAATTTACATGGGGCACACTAAAAGTTTTGCACTTCTAGCTAATCGGAACTATTTGAATTTTGAATGTTATATTTTTTTAAACGTTGCAACCTTCTTAGTAATAAAAAAAACAATTAGCGGGAAATCATTTGTCAATTGTTTTTTATCACACATCAAAGTTCTACGTATGCAACGAAAATGGAATTAAAACGAAAAGATTTTAAAGCGATGATTTTTTATGATTTTAAAAGTTCTCTCTCTCCGCAAGACTGTGCCGCTCGTCTTCAAAATGCTTTTGGGAGAGAAGCACCTTGTTTGAGCACCGTGAGGCGATGGTTTGCTGAATTTGAGAGAGGTCGAGTTTCTTTACATGACGAATTTCGTGAAGGGCGGCCTTCTACTGACGTCAACGAAAATAATGTGGCTACTGTTAAGCGGTTAATTGAAGAAAACCCGCGAATTACATATGAGACAATTCGAGGACTATTGGGGATTGGTATGAGTCAAATCCAGAAAATTTTACACGAAGAATTGAAAGTTCGGAAACTTTGTTGTGGTTGGATCCCTCATAAACTGACAGCGAAGCAGAAGCGGGCTCGCGTGGAATGGTCCTCACAGATGCTACTGAAGTACGACGTCGGACATTCTAATGCTGATTATGACATTGTCACAGGAAACGAAACATGGATTTATTGTTTTGAACCCGAAAAAAAAACAGCAATCTTGTGAATGGGTGTTTGAAAATGAGAACAAGCCAACAAAAGTGAGGCAGGCGAGAAACGTTGGTAAAAAAATGATCGAGTTTTTTTTCTCAGCTACGGGTCCCATCTGTACAATTCCACTTGAAGATCAAAAGAGTGTTAATGCCGAGTGGTATTCTACCATTTGTTTACCCAGGGTGTTAGAAAAAGTTCGCGACAGACGACCCAAAAGCCGCGTTCTCCTACATCATGACAACGCTTCTTCATACACGGCCAACAAAACAAAGTGATTTTTAGCTTCCGAAAAAGTACAACTCGTCACCTATCCTGCGCATAGCCCCGACCTAGCACCCTGTGATTTCTGTATTTTCCCCAAAATCAAAGATTTGATGAGAGGTGAATGCGCGGAATCCTTGACTTGAAATTAGACGACTTTGATGGTTTATAATTGGTTTATTCCAGAAAGTTGACACTTTACAGGAGAACAGTTATTTTGATGTTGTCGATAGCTAGTCTCAAGACGCACTGATTTTTAGTAGTAATCTAGATGGCAAATATTCACTGCGATGACCTGTTCTATTATAACTTCGGCAGGTACTTATTGTTAGGCTGATTTGGCCTCAACATCCTCCCCCCCCCTCGGAATTCTTGGATTTTCGAGTGTCCTTTCTTGACTCTTCTAAGGAGCAGAGGTTATGTACCGCTCTTCAGATGACGCCCTTGGAAGTGAAGACATCTGCAACTCGAGCGGTACCATCGGATCCAAAGTAAAGTTTTTGGATTCGAGCCATGCGCCACCTTAAAGGCGGCGTGTTTGCTTCCTTGACGATGACCAGACCCCCTTCTTCAAATCCTTCCTGCTGGAGTCTCCATTTAGACTTCTGCTGTAACTCGCATAAATATTCTTTATGCCACCGATCCCAAAAGTGTTGTCTCATACTTTCCATAAGTTGGTAACGGTCTAGTCGATTTGGATTGACGTTCTTCAAATCTTCTGAAGGCAGCGCAGTGAGTGATTTCCCGATCAAGAAGTGTGCAGGAGTTAAAGGATTAAGGTCATTAGGATCTGAAGAAAGAGGAGTAAGAGGTCTGGAATTAAGAATCGCTTCAACTTGAGAAAACAAAGTTGATAGTTCTTCAAAGGTAAAATGCCTATCGCGCATGATACGAATTAAATAATGCTTTACAGCTTTGATTCCTGCTTCCCATAAGCCCCCAAAATGGGGGAATAGGGGGGAGAAAAGGTGAAAGTCATCCCTTCCTCAGCGGCAAAATTCTCAAGGTCTTCACAGTTCCGTAAAAAAATTGTAAGTGTATTGCTTGCACGTACAAAATTGGTGCCATTATCACATCACAATTGTAAGGGTTTACCCCTGCGAGCCATAAAGCGTCGCAGACACAAGATGAAGCAATCTGTAGTAAGATCACTGGCTACTTCAAGGTGCACGGCCTTAGTACTAAAACAAATAAATAAACACATATAGGCTTTCGTTATTCGACAACCGCGACCCTTGCGATCAGTAATGTAAAATGGGCCCCCGAAATCAATACCACTAACATGAAATGGTTGATGTGGTGTGACTCTATTCGAAGGTAAATTCCCCATTATCGGATTGTGGCCCTTGGCCTTCATAATTCTACAAATTTTACAATTATTAACTGTAGACCTAGCCAACACTCTGCCTCTTAAAGGCCAGAAACTATCTCTTAAATCGTTCATCAAAAATTGAGGACCACAATGTAAAAGTTTCAAATGAAAATGTTTAAAAAGTAGCTTAGTGAAAATGTGATTCGTGTCTAGCAAAACTGGATGTTTCTTTTCATGAGGTTCCTTAGAATTTTGTAGTCTACCTCCAACACGAAGAAGACCGTTATCGTCGATGAATGGACTTAGAGACAAAATTCGAGACTTAGATGGCAAGGTTTGATTATTATTTAGGATTTTAATTTCATTAGCAAAACATTCGCCTTGATGTTGCTTCATCAGAATTAGTAGGGATTTATACAGTTCCTCGACCTGTAAGGAACCCGAAAGTTTGGAATCTCTATGTCTTGTATTGTGAATAAATCGCAGACAGTATGCAACAGCTCTTTGCAAGCGTGTGAATCGCGAGAATCGGTCAAACTTGACAACGATTGTAGGTTGCATAAGATTAGTTGTGAGTAACGTTGTAACATGAGCTGTAATTTTAGAACATTTTGTTTCAGGTAATTGTTCAGAACTATGTTGTCCTTTATACTGAGGCCATGTACTGGAGTCCTGAGCAAGAAAAGAAGGCCCATTCCACCATAAGCCAGCTGATTCGATAGAATTAGGACAGATGCCTCGCGAAGCTAGATCCGCTGGATTTTCGACCCCTGAAACATGTCTCCACATACCGTCCGCCGTCAGTTCGTGAATCTCACCAATTCTATTTCCAACGAAAGGTTTTAACTCACGAGGCTGATGAGAGAGCCAACCCAAAACGATTGTCGAGTCGGTCCAAAAGTAAGCTATGTCAATTTTACAACGAAGGGCTTTCAATACTTTGGCACTTAGTCGAGCTGACAGTAGGGCCCCGCATAGCTCCAGTCGAGGTATTGTTGTAGCCTTTACTGGAGCGACCTTTGTTTTGGCACATAGCAACCTAACGCGGACATGCCCTGCATTGTTAACAGATTTCAGATACACGGCAGCCGCGTATGCTACCTGAGAGGCATCGGAAAATGAATGAAGTTCAATTGTAACTGCGTCTGGTATTAAAACGCACCTAGGTATTTGGAGATTCGATATTGAATTTAAGTTTGACGCGAAGTTCGTCCATTTATTAGCAATGGAGTTATCCACTGGGTCATCCCAGTCTAATTTGGAAAGCCAAAGTCCTTGTAAAATTATTTTAGGGATTATCGTACATGGGCTAAGCAAAGGGTCGAAGAGCCTTGCTGAGTCGGATAAAATGGTTCTTTTTGTGGCTACCTTGTTGAGTTCCAAACTAGTAGAAAATTGCAACGAATCCTTCGATGGATCCCAATTTAGACCTAAAATAGTAGAATGAGACATGGGGTCTAGAATTTTAGGTTGAGAGGTGCTCGATTAATTTTGAAAAAGTGTTGGTAGATTAGTACGCCACTTGCGCAATGGAAGGCACGCAGCGTTAAGTTCAGCAGTGACTGAATCCACCAAGCGACGCAGGTCGCCGACAGTTTCAGCCCCTGACAGGAAGTCATCGACGTAGAAATCTTCCTTGATGATGGCAGCTAATGAAGTATCACGGCACTCCTTCGACAATTGCAATAAGCATCTAGTGCTTAGATAAGGTGCCGAGGCCGTTCCGTAGGTAATGGTGTTCAATTGAAATACCTTGATTCGATGTGTAGGTTCATCGCGCCACATGATCAATTTGTAAGTGGCGTTGCTTTGGTTCGATCAATATTTGACGGTACATCTTCTCAACGTCCGCTGAGACGACATACCGATGCTGCCTGTACCTTAAAAGAATCGAAAATAAATCGTCCTGTACTACAGGTCCAATATATTGTAAGTCATTAAGTGAGACACCGGTAGAAGTCCTTGCGGACGCGTCGAAAACGACACGAAGCTTGGTAGTCTCACTTGACTCGCGGATCACGGCATGATGAGGCAAGTAATATCCAAACACTGGTCGTGGAATCTCGCTCATATGACCTAAGAGTTCATATTCGTGAATGAATTCACTATATTGTTCTTTGAGAGCTGGTTTTTTTTATGAATTTTCGTTCCAGTTGCAATAATCGTTTTAGGGCTAGCTGGTAGGAATCACCCAAGGCTTGAGTAGATTCTTTAAAAGGAATCCGGACACAAAATCTACCGTCGCCATCTCGGCAAGTAGTAGCACTACTTGCCGAGATGGCGACGGTAAATTTTGTGTAAATAATTTTTCGCAATAATCATCATCATCAGACTCGACTTTAGATTGTACTTCTTCGAGTTCCCAAAATTTACGAAGTTGCTGGTTTATATCTAACGATAGATGACAATGTATCTTAGAATTCCGTTTATCATTATAAATAGGTGTGGGGCCGGCAACAATCCAGCCCAGCTGGGTTTCTTGTAAAACTGGCCTTTCAGGTCCCAGTTTAATCCTGTTCGTACCCAAAATATCCCAAAAGATATCACAACCTAGTAGAAGATCAATATTAGAAGGTTCAAAAAACCTTGGGTCGGCAAGTTGGACATGATGAGGAATGTCTAGATCTTGCATACGCACTGCAACATGGGGCAGCCTGTCCGTAATTCGAGGTAGAACGAAACATTTGATGCGCATACTATATGAACTAGTTAGTGAACTGAGATTTAAATAACAATGCTCAGTGACATTCATCACAGTACTACCTATACCCGATACGCAGTGATAGTCGTGATTATATTTTTGTAGACCTGTTTTCCTTTGAGCCCGGTCCGATATAAAGGATGACTGGCTGCCACAATCCAGTAAAGCTCTAAAGGTAAATGTTTTACCGTTACCTACTACCTTGACTAAGGCAGTAGGAAGAAGTGAGTGATTCGTAGACGTCGCAGCCATAGTAACCGAAGTGGAGGTACTCGCTGGTTCGGATTCGGTGACCGGATTAGGTAAGGTCTTACACTCATTATTATTGGTACTTGGGTTTTGCTCATTGGAAGATGATTGTAAAGAATGTTGTTTGTGTATTAACGTATTATGTTTCTTGTGACAAATCCTACAACCGCCCATATTACACTGATATGAATGATGACCTTTACGAAAACAATTGGAACATAAATTCAGCAATTTAATTTTAGAGCGGTAATGATTTAAATGTAGTACACTCGTATAATTTATGATTTTCTTTACAGAAAAAGCACTGAGCGTTAGGTGGAGATTCAACAGACGAACTATGAAATGATTTTGTATTGGGTAAACTGTGACGTTTGTCACTCCTGTTGGGTTTACTACCATTCCTCGTTTCCAACACTATGGAACGCGTTCGGAGAAAGTCGTAAAATTCCTCTAATGTAGGCGAGTCCGTATCACTCCTGTATTCCTCCCACTTAAGAGAAGTAACACCGTCCAACTTCGCGGCAGCTAAATAGATAATTAACGTATCCCATTTATCGGTAGGTTGGCCTAATATCTGTAAAGCGTGTAAATTTTTAGATAAAGTGTCGATAAGTGTACGTATACCGCTGTGGGATTCTCTGGTCAACATTTCAATCGAAAATAAGCACCTTATGTGTTCATTTATCAACAAGCGCTTGTTGTCATATCGTTCACACAGCATTTTCCACGCGATA
This sequence comes from Nudaria mundana, assembly GCA_963556515.1. NCBI lineage: Eukaryota > Metazoa > Arthropoda > Insecta > Lepidoptera > Erebidae > Nudaria > Nudaria mundana. Next base: position 7,780 of record OY748287.1, on the reverse strand, counting down.
GTGTAGTTGTCTGATGATACGGTGACCGAGCTGACAACAGCGCTAGCCGGCCCTTCCAAATAAGTCCTAAGGTAATGAAACTTGTTTATGTCGTCAATAGACTCGTTGTCGTGAATTAAAGACAAATATGTATCTCGAAAAGACAACCACTTATCCGCCTCACCCTTAAATTTTGATATGAGGCAACTTTGACTGACTACCCTTACGACTATTGTTAGATGAAGATTCCGGCTTGTTCATATTTTCGAAATGGTCAAGTAACGATTGAGCTTCAGCTAATAAATGAAATAACAAATTTTCAATAGATTCGCAATCTTGCATTGGTTTCGTGGTATCTTCATCTGCCATTTCAATCTGGGATTGAATGTCGTCGAAGGTGCACGATAACTCGCGCATCTTACCAATGCGCCACATACGCGCAGCTCGTTTAATTGTACGGAACTTATTTCCTTACATTCCAATAAAGGTTTTAAATATTTTTCAAATAAAGTTAATCGACCCTTAATATGTCCCCTGTGCTTGATAAGTTCCTTTAGGCCACTCATTTTGTTGATGCAGCAATATTACAAGACAATTTAAGTAGACAATGTTAAAATAAATAGCTAAAAAGTAACACAGCAAATAATGAACAGTGAATACAATTAACTCGCTAACAAACCTGTTCTGGGCCGGCCGTAGGACCGCACTGGCTTGTTAGTAGGTAGGTACCAACTTATGACGCTGAAGAATAGATGCACCGTCACAAAATACACACAGAATTAATTTATAGATATAGGTACTTAGTAATATGTGTAGCCCAAAACAAACGTATTTATATAAAAAAGTATTTACGATAAGTATTAAAAACTTCATAGGGAACTTTTGTACAAAGTTAGACGATTATCTATGTAAAATAACACGAAACTCAGTGTTCGAAAAGTTAAATTGTAGTTAACAGTTTGTATGTATACTTATTTAGGAAGTATACTTTATTAAACCATTAAAATCATGTACCAAATGACTTGCAAAGCACTAAATAATTCGTATTCTTTGTACTTTTTTTTTTTTTTTTTTTTTTTTTTTTTTTTTTTTTTTTTTAATTCCGCGGCCCAAGGCCGCGGCCGCTCTAACGTCCGTTGCCGGGCGTCCCTGGTTACTAGCAGAGGGTATGTCCAGTGGCGCCCGGCGGACTTTGACCACCCCTGTGGTCTCTGCGGGTGTTTGGTCGGGACGAGAATCCCGCGTCATTGGGGTCGGGTTTTATCCCGCGTCAGTGAGTGAATCTGGTTGCGTGCTATGGGGCAAAGGCCCCGCAGCACGCAACCCTTCTAGCCTGCTTCTATAAGGACGGTGGGTGGCGATCCCGCCGTCCTCAGGCCCCGATCATGGAGGACGATAGTCTTGGGCGTAGTCGCGTAGTCTGGGGCGGCCTGGCCGCCGACTACGGAACTCGGCGGGGAGGGTACGCTCCCTCTCCCTCCCGGCCGCCTCCTTCGCGAGCATGACTTGCTCGCAGAAGGACACGGCCGCGTTCCACCTACTCCCGCTGGATACCATGGCTTGAAGCATGGTCCCCAGCGAGAGGGTATCCACGCCCAGACCCACTACGAGGTCCCGGCGCTGACTCGCCCACGCTGAGCACTCCACCAACGTGTGGAGTGCGGTGTCGTCGTCGGAAACCTCGCAGTGTTGACACCGGGGTGTGACCTCACGATGCATGCGAAACAGATAGCTACCGAAGCATCCATGCCCGGCAACCATCTGCGTCGCACGGTACGTGAGGTCACCATGCTGCCTCTGCAGCCAATCGTCCATGATCGGTCTCACCGCCGCGATGAAGATGACACCCCCCTTGGGTTGCTCAAGTCGCACCCTCCATGACTCCATGAGATCCTGGCGGAGTTGGGACCGCTGGTCCTCGATTTCTCGAGACGCAGGCCTGTGGTCCCGCTCCAGCGCCTCCTTGCGCCATTGGAACAATGACGCAAGGGCTCTCGCTTCCAGGTCCCATGGAGGGGTCCCGGCTAGGAGACATGCAGCCTCTCCGGAGATCGTGCGGTACCCCCGTACGGTTCTGACGGCCAAGGTTCTAAGTGGTCTGTTTAACAGAGTCACGTTCCCCTTGACCGCCAACCTATCCGCCCATACGGGAGCCCCGTATAGGGCCATACTCCGCACGATCCCCAGGTACAGTCTCCTGCAGGAGGCGTTGGGTCCCTTTAGGTTGGGCATCAGTCGCGAAAGCGCGACCGATGCCTGCGTCACCTTGGGGACCAAACTTCGGAAATGTGGTCCGAAGTTCCATGTATTCTTTGTACTAATAAAGATTAAATACTAAATTTAGAAAAAGGATACTTGATGATTTTAACTGGTGGGTGATTGTTAAATAAAATTCTATGAACTTTACTTACTCAAGTTGAAATAAAAGGATACAATTATTGGAATGGATGGATGCACTTTCCTTGGAAACAGTTGCTGCAGCTTGATGCTGGCGAATTCCTGAAGGATAGGTCCGGTCCGTTCCTGATGGATGAATTCGTGACAACCGTTCGGCAAATTTGTTCCGTGTCGAAGTTGATCACGTCGGGGTCACCAAAATGAATGCGCGGAATCCTTGACTTGAAATTAGACGACTTTAATGGTTTATAATTGGTTTATTCCAGAAAGTTGACACTTTACAGGAGAACAGTTATTTTGATGTTGTCGATAGCTAGTCTCAAGACGCACTGATTTTTAGTAGTAATCTGGATGGCAAATATTCACTGCGATGACCTGTTGCTATTATAACTTCGGCAGGTACTTATTGTTAGGCTGATTTAGCCTCAACAGAGGTTTCACTTTTACCAACTCCGAAGAGGCAGTGATTGATAGCGTTCAATCAGCACGTAGAAAACATGCCTTCAGATCTGTGGTCCTTCTGTTTTAAAAAATGGTTCGATCGCATGAAAAAATGTTTAAAATGTAAAGGAGAGTATTTTGAAAAGCAATGAACATAATATTTTGGTTTTAACGTGTTGTTTTTTTAAGTTATGCAAAACTTATAGTGTGACCTACGTATTCCTAACTTATGTAGTTCGCAGTAATTTTCGAACCTTAGAAGATCCTGTTGTAAATCGAGACAATTGGAGTAAATTATAATTTGCTTAAAATCATGTCATCGGCGTACATTAAATATTGCGAATGACGGAAATAAGTGCTGATTCTCATTTATGAAGATGTTAAATAATGAACCAAGCAAAATACATATATATAATTAATTACATAATGCAATGTTAACTTTACGTTAACGTTACTTGAAGAGAACACGATGTAAGATATTAACTCACACTGACGAGTTTGTAGGCAGCCATGCAAAGGATCCATCCGCCGATTGCGAACTGTATCAGTATTGCGGTACCGAAGATATCTTGTAACATCGCAACGGTTCTGATACAAATAATGAACGGGTGTTACTTGACTCGCCCCAACTAATCACCACAAATGATCCCTTACCTATATATATATATTATATGTACCTTATTATATTGTATACATATATACCAATATTATAAAGAGGAAAGATTTGATTGTTTGTTTGTTTGGATCGAATTGGCTCCATAACAACTGAACAGATTCTGAAAATTGAATTACCTACTAGAGATGCGCGCCAGTTGTTCAACGAAACCGGCCGGAGTACCGGTGCGCGCGGCGTTCGGTTCGGCGATCAGTCCGTAATCCAATGCCCCTCGGGGCGCACGTCGCTCAGTCTCTAAGCATTCTTGTTCGAACAGCTGACGCGCCCCGCTACTATTTAGTAATCTGTGCCGCTATACATGTTGTAAAATATTAAGCGCTTATTATAGTTTGCCTATATACTTAGTGTTAACGCTTTCGCTTAAACTTACGCTGTATATTCCTTACGCCTTCTATCAATAAACGTTGTAGTCAGGAAGTGCCGCGTATTAATTACTTTCTACAATGACCCGCTTCCCTTAACTACTTCAGTACTACAAGTGATTTTTTTTTCAAAAATGTAATACTTACTCGATTATCTTCTTATAATGTTCCAAGCAGTTGAGTAATAACTTCTTTATTATATCTTCATACAATTGCTCCTGGTTGCGTTCATGAAGCTTCGCTGCCTTATCTTGGAGATTCTCAAAATTCTCACTGTAACAAGGAGGTTAGTACGAGTCTGAATGTCAACCGTTTGATAGATCATCTATAGGTTGATCAATTAGCGACGGCGACACGACGCGCGATTGTTAGGAGCAGGTAGGTACTGACCTCTCCATGGGATCTGGAAGCGAGAGCCCTTGCGTTATTGTTTCAATAGCACAAGAGGGCGGTAGCCTGCGTCTCGAGAAATCGAGGACCAGCGTTCCAACTCCGCCAGAATCTCATGGAGACATGGAAGGTGCGACTTGAACAACCAAAGTGGGGAACCACCACCATCGCGGTGGTGAGACCGATCATGCCGGAGTGGCTGCAGAGGCAGCATGACCTCACGTATTGTGCGACCCAGATCATCACCGGGCGCGGAAATTTCGGAGAGTATCTGTTTCGCATGCATCGTGAGGTCACACCCACGTGTCAACATTGCGAGGCTTCCGGCGTAGACACCGCATTCCACACGTTGGTAGAACGCTCAGCATGGGCGATTCAGCACTGGGATCTCGTAAATACCCTCTCGCTGGAGACCAGGCTACGACCCATGGTCTCTAGCGGGAGCCTGTGGAACGCGGCCTATTGCGTGTCAGTAAAACAATAGAAATTGTATATAGTAATGACTCTATAATATCTGACTGATTGACTGATCTTATATTAGTATTAATATCTAGCTTATATATTTGTTAACAAAGGAAGATGTACATATGAAAGGTGGGGTGAACATAACAGCAATTCTTAGGTACGTGCTTATTTGTATTTACATAAGCGCACGTACCGAAATAATATTACAATTTGCTGAGGTAGCAATGACAGAATATAATACAAGTTACATTCTATGGCTCCGCCATACGGCCGTTTCCTTCTGCGAGCAGGTTATGCTCGTGACGGAGGTGGCCGGTAGGGTGAGGGAGCGTACCCTCCCCACTGAGTTCCAAAGTGTGCGGCGAGGTCGCCGCAGACGTGACTACGCGAAGAACCATCGACTTTCATGATCAGGGCCTGAGGACGATGGATTAGCAACCCACCGTCCTTATAGAAGCAGGCTAGAAGGGCTGCGTGCAGCGGGACTTCACCCCACGCACGCCTTCACTCACCGACGCGGGATAAAACCTGACTCCAAAGATCGGGAGTAACACCCGACCACCACGCAGCGGTCACACAGGTGGCCAAGGTCCGCCGTGCGTCACTGGGAATTCTTTCAGTGCTTTCCGGAGGCGCTTGGCAATGGACGTAGGGGCGGCCGCGGCCTAGGCCCCGGTTTAAAAAAAAAGTAGGTACTGACCGCAGTATGCGGAGCTGAGTCTTGCATTGGTTGAGCACAGTGGCCAGGAACGCGTCCATGGTGGTGTTGGCGATGCCAACCAGAGTGGTCACGTAGTACGAGTACGCGAGCACCGCATAGAACCTGCACCAACGATACACAAATGTGAAGAACGACGACGTGATTCGGTCGCCTGCCCGAAGACAGTGCAGGTAAACGTATCGTGCGTTGTGATTGGTTGAACATGACGCTGATCACGCCACATACCACTCGGCGTTGTGATTGGTTGAACATGACGCTGATCACGCCACATACCACTCGGCGTTGTGATTGGTTGAACATGACGCTGATCACGCCACATACCACTCGGTCGCTGAGCCATTATGATAACAAGACATCATTATACTTCTTCTCTAATCTTACTTGAGACCAAAAGTAGTGCAATTGAATAATAGGTAGGTACCTACTTTCTTTAATTTCGTGTTTTATACCAAACGTTGGAGAAGTATTGATCACTTTATCCTGTACTTTATTACTATATCTACGAGTTTCATTAATGGCCGCGCGATTTAAATCGACGCCAACTTTACCCAAACTCCGATTTGATTCACAAGTAACCGATTCCTTGTACGCGAACTAGGAATTTGGTATACATGGGAGCAAGGTACTCACATGGCGTTTGACCGATTATAATCGAGTCCAGTCCAAAAGGGGAATTCAACAGGTTGTCCGCGCAAGTGAAACATGACAGGGAATGTTATCCACAGCGTACACGTGACCACGGCACATCCCGCGTACGCGCGCACGAACCTCCTGGCGCCCTCTGCCGTGGCACGCAGCAGCGCGCCGCTGCTCTCGCCACTCTGGTTAAACAACGGCTCTGCGAACGGAGAGACTCATTGCCGTGATCTTCACTCAATCAAACCAGTTTACTTACGCATTACCTAAAGTACCCATAATAATGTTGCAATGCAACTTTAGAGCTGACTACGCCTGTGTGTTCGAGTCGAGGTAAAGTCACGAGTATAATTGACCGCCTGACATCGCGAAAAAAAACAAATTATTACAATCTTTCCCATTTCAGAATTAGTAAAAGTCCTAATGTTTCGAGCTAAGTACCAAATACAAGTACTTACATAATAATAATGATATGAAGAACAGTCAGTCTTGTAAGTTACTGTTGTACTCAGTTGTACCATAAAAGTGAGTAGTTGTGGTATAAATAAACAATAAGTTTTGAGCACCCTCGAATCTAGCGAGCATAGCGTCGATCCTTGCAGCCTTTACATGGAACACCAGCTGCTTGGCGAGGGACGTGACGTGGCACAGCAGCAGGAACATGACGCGCGCCAGCTCCACCATGTCCCGCCGCACCTGCGTCACAACCCGGCACATCCACTTTATTAGAACACTACTGCACGCCCGCTACTTCATCTGCGCAAGATTAGTGTAAAATACAAAGATTGTAGACAAACTTTCAAAAACAGAAGCTACAAAAGTTTTGTTTACGGTACATAATCAAAAAATACGCAAACTTTATTAAGATTAATGTTTGTTTTTTATTTTACTGAAGGACTTTATGATATACTTACAATATTTTTTGTTTTGTTTTCGGGCGCAAGAACAAATAAGGTGGATGGTTTGCCAACACGTGAACATGCCACATACAATTGACCGTGTGAAAAGCATGCATTTTCTAAATTTAGTCCACAAATAGCTAAGGATTGCCCTTGTGATTTATTTATAGTCATTGCGAATGCAAGGCGAATTGGAAATATAATACGTTTAAATTCATAGGGTATGTCGGATGGGATCATCGGAATCCTCGGAATAAGGACTTCTTCACCTTTGAATTTTCCTTTGAGAATCATTGCTTCAATCACATTAGTCATCAGTTTTGTTATCACCAAACGCGTTCCATTGCATAGTTTTGGTTGGTTTAGATTACGAAGCATGATGACTACCGAGCCAACCTTTAGTTGTAAAATATGCGGTGGTAAGCCAGGCACATCCAAAGAGTTTAAAAATTCAGTCGGATAGTTGGTAGCTTCGTCTTCGTTAGTGACACAGTCGACAGATTTGAATGAATGCAGAGAATGCAACTATGTCTTCCCAGTTCCACCAGGAGCATCAAGGAAAAATAAGCCACCATTTCCATCATCAACTGCCTTGATTAATGTTCTATAGACTTCCCTCTGTTGGGGATTCAACAGAGGTGCATTTGTTTGAACCAACTGGCATAGTTCATGTCGATCATATTCACGCTCACGCTCAAAATCTCGAATAAATGCGTCATTCATTCCACGATCTGGCGCTGGCATTCCTAACCTGACTAACAAACTGACGCACATGACATAACACATGTCTTCGATCAAAAGCAAAGCCTGGTTA